>QANW01010502.1:165565-195799 GCA_003254865.1 Dryas drummondii | reverse complement strand
TTTTTTTTTTTTCTCAAGAAAGGGTGTGCAAAGAGAAATTTAGGGTGTGCAAATAGCATCACTCTTTTTTTATTTGTTTTTAAAATATAAAATGACCAAATTATCCCTCATTTTAATAAAAAATGTATCGGAGTTGACAGATTGTCCTACAATAACACAAATTCTAAATATGTGTCATAAATTAACACAAATTTCAAATGCATGTCCTAAACTAAGATTGACCCCAAAGTACGTATCCTGTTTGCAAAATTTTCTCTAAATTTTTTTTTTACTAAATCTCACCCAATGTTATCTATATATGACAATGTGCCACATACCCCCTAATTTTCGGTTAAATTAGAATTTTAGTTTTCCAAATTTCCCATTTTGCCCGTGAATTAAATTAAAAACAAAAAAAAAACTGTTTTTAAGAATTTTACACTTTGCAATAAAAAAAAATTAAAAAAAAACCCAACCAACACAGCCGCCAGCCCCATTTGTGGTTCTTTCTTCTGGTTTCTTTATAAATTTACTTACCTCAGAAAGGGGTGGATTCTAAATTATTATTTTTAGGGGAGGGAGTATAATGAAACTCTCGCCATGGTAGGGAGATAAATGTTCTACGGTTCTACCCCTAATTTTTTTCCTTTTTTGAGAAGACCACAAGATTAATTCTAAATATACAACATTATTTTCACACAAGTACACAACCATTCTCTCATCCCGACGCCTTCTTTTTTTTTGGTCAAGATGAAGAATTCTATTGATAACTGACAAAGGCCCAAAAGGCTGGACAACAGAACAAGGCTCAAAGGCCCAAACATTACAGCAAAAATATTAAACCAAACAAACAAGCCCAAAACACATAGGGCCCAACAAAAAGGACGAAAACAAAGCCCAAGCCCATCAGGTCCCCAAACAGCCAAACCCTAGAGCAGCTCCTCCACTGGTACGATCCTACTCGACGTGAAGAGGAGATAACACCCGAACCACAACAAAAACCAGAAATCCCCATGCTTAATTTATAAGTTGTAATTACTAATTAGTTCTTTCTTTTATTGGAAAAAAAAAATAACTACACATAGATCTTGAACAACTTTTCAAAATAGTCAAAAGATTAAAATTGGTTTCATAAATTTAAAAACAAAAATATTGTGCTTTAGTTTTTTTTATTCTTTCAGTTGCAAACTTGCAATGGCTAAAAAGTATAATTACAATGATATTTTTGAGATTTTTATTTAGAACCTAAAAACAATACAATGATAACGTAGCTCACCTTCAAAAATTCGTCATAATCCAGCACACCGTGTGTTTGTTTTCTCGTGCTTTACAATAGAGTCGCTCTAAAAATAATGGCTATACTCATTGTGCAACAACAACAATAGAAAAGGCATAAATATTTATAGATATATTTTATGTCTTTTTTTATATAAATATGTCAAAAGTTCATTAAACACAAAAAATCACCTTTATAGTGTCACATCAACTATTGTCATGTTCGTCGTTGCAAATTTCATCAAACATGAACTATCAATCTAGAGTTCCTGTCGAACAGTGGCTCTTGATATCGTACAACATCTCATGTGCACTTAGCGTTTTTTTTTTTTTTTTGTCAATTTGAGCGTCTCTTTTTAAAAGGTGGGTTTATTTTATTAGGTGGACGTACCTTTTTAACATTTCAAAATATTAGGTAGGTTGATTTCTCATTAAGGACTTTAAAATCATTTAATTATTTTTTTTAGTTATTATGACTTATAAGTGATTTAGGTTTGTAAGAGTGTATTTTATTATAGTTTAGGTGATTTAATTGGTTTGTGATTTAAGATTTATAGCTTTTATAGCGGTTTTTTTTTTTTGTTTTTGAAGTTGTGCAGTTGCACAAATTACACCAAATTTGTTTTTTAGCATTCAAACATCCGACGTTAAATGTGAATTTGTCCTGAAAGTTTTAAAACCAACCTAACTTATGTCATTTTTAGTAATTTTTGAAGTTGTAAAGTACTCGAAAGTAACACACTTTTTTGTTTACTCTTTAATTTATAAGGACAAAACTGAAATTTTGGACGAAAGGAATTAAAGTTCCGGTTTCTATAAATCATAGTATCACTTTTTTTTTTTTTTTGTCATCACTCTACATCTATGGATTCTTCTTGTACCCAAGTAAAAGGTTTCTACTCTTGTTTGGAATCTTAAACTACTTAATAATAAAAACAACACATTGGGCCCAAACTAGCCCAAGCTTGAATTAAAGTATGTGATCCCAAGCCAACCCATATACATTTTTTTGCTCCTGGCTCTATATTTGCAAAAGAAAAGATAAAAACGGAAAGGGCATTGGACTGTTACTTAACAACTTATAACTTCTAATTAGAGGTGGGATTTTGAACCAAAACACACCGAGAAACTGACCAATTTGAATCGATCGGTTGGCTCGGTATTTTCAGCTTCAGTGTGATCTCAGTTCTCGGTCGGTTATTCATACCGATCAACAATGGTCGGTATCAAACCCAGTATGGGATATTGAAATCGCAATACTGACTGATACCAACCGACATGTTTCTTTTTCTTCTTCTTCTTCTTCTTCTTCTTCTTCCTCCAAGGTGGACGGTGAGCTCGAGCTTAATAGCTGCGAAGCTCCAGGGAGTGGGTGCAATGGTGGCGCAAGGCGCGAATGAGATGAGCTGTGCGCGGTGGTGAGTTGCAGGCAAATCTCTAGGTGGTCAGACCGACACCATGTAGAGTTGGAGTTGCAGCAAACCGGTGACCGAAGATGCTGGAGTTAGAGTTGCAAAAAGAAGAGGGTGAAGTCCCAAACATTGAAACCAACCTCGCCGAACTAATAACTATCAAAACCGACCTTGTCGGTATATATTGATGTTGGTGGTCGGTCGGTGATTGGTTGTGTCATTTCGGTTTGGTAACCGAATCGATACCACCCCTACTTCTAATGTAGTTGGTGGGGTAACTCAATTGAAAAGGGCATAGAAATTGCCCCTTATGTACCCAAGTTCAATCTTTTCTTTGCCCTAAAAAAAAAAAAAAAAAACCCTATAACTTCTAATGATAGTGAGGGTAAATTATGCAACCATACACCAAGCATTTAAAATGTTATTGTTATAATCATAAGTGCACTTACTCTTGCATATGAGCCACTGAATAATTAAATTTTTTCCTCATTCATAGGTATATCATATACATAAGGGAGTATCCTTCTCTTCTTTCAATCCTACTCTTCCTACTGTTGTCTAGACCTTTTTTCTTCTTTTTTTTCTTTTTTTTTTGGGCCACTTTCTGTTGTCCAGACTCGATCGAATACATAATAATCAAGGTTCAGACCGCAGCCCTCGGCCCTGATCAGCCCATTTCATTTCAAATGTTGGCCTTAAGCTGTCCTTATTTTGAAGGTCGCATTCAACCAAAAATCACAGCCCTCGGCCCTTTTCATTTCAAATGTTAGCTCTAGCTGTCCTTAACTTAAAAGGTCACTATTCAAACAAATAACAATCGAAGAATGTTAGGTCTCTTCGTCTATTTTCCTATTCAGAGGGTAACTGGTCTCATAATCATAATCGTCTTTTTTTTATACTACCCTTTAAAGATGAGTTATGGAAAAAATTAACCAAATAAAAAGTCATTAAATTATCTAATATATATTGTTATCAAATAAATATATAGTGAATTTAACTATTCAAACAAAAAAAAAGCAACTAGCATTTCTCAAATCAATTTGATGACTAATCTATATTGATAATCTATCAATATAAACTGTTTGATAAGAAAAACTTTCTATGATGGGCAAACAGGGCAAGAATTCCAGCTTATATATATATACGCCCCCTAGGGGCAGAAATGCCTGAAAATAAGAACATTTTGTTTCTGCCACACTATATATCTACATCTATCTTTTCGTTAAGATGGATGTAGGTAGCAATTATTAATTGATTCCATTGTCATATATTAAACTTACCCACAAAACATCTTGAGGACGACAAAAATGGTATATAATAATTATTCTAGTAATTGACCATCAAATTTCAAGTGCATGTAGAATATAAAAGAGAAAATACTTTTAAATTTGGAGAATCCTCAAACCAGGTAATTATATAAAATCATTGACCTTGTCATTCCAGGAAATCAATCAATAATGAGGCCATAGTTACTTTCCTTGTTTAATATCTCTTATATTGTCGGCAACTAAGATAGGAGAACCCAAAAAAAAAAATATATATTACTTTGCAGCAAGATGATCTAATTAAGCCTTTAGTCTCCAAAAATTGATTATAAAATACATACTAATAATGACTATAAATTAGGGATGTGCTCGTCCATAAATGATTGCTCAAAGAATCTTCCCGCAGTTGAGGATTTTCCATCATATCAACTCTTGTTAATGATCAGTAGATAAAGGATATTAAATAGAAAAGTGGTTATTTCAGCACTAGATATATAGATCATACACATTTGATATGTCAATTGTCTTTTCCATTATAAGAAATAATAACTACTTGGTGATATAATTAATTAAACTTTTGTTCATGAAACAATATTAATTTGTACCTCTTGTTTCATTATGGAACTAGATATGTTAATGTAGTTCCTTCTACAAGATCAAAAAATTTATTTCCAATATAGTCAATCTTATAAGCTATTTAATAAAGATCCAATTTATTTATTCTTAATTTAAAAGCAGCAGCTTGAGCTAGTACTTATAATATAAAGTCTTACCGAAAGTCTAGTTGATTATTAAAGCATTTTATCAAGTATTCATTATACTAAGCAATATTAGGTGGACTCATTGTGCATAGCTAGCTTTATTACACACTTAGCTCAATTATTGTAAGACTAAGACTACCGCTCAACACTTTCCCTCACATAATTTCTTCTTTTGGGTGATTTATACTTGCACAAGTGGTCATTATATTTTAGTGACCGAGTTCTTATGTTATTTTTATTTTTTTAATATTAATTAATTGTTATTTATAAGATTCAAACTCAGATCAAACTTATTTCAATGTACTAAATAATTATTGATTATATTTAACATATCTGATACCATATTAAACATCTATTCTAGAAAATTAGATATTAAGTGAAGAGGCCCAATATAGTTAGTGTTAGATATAATTCGTGCTTGAAGTTCAATTGACCCTACTAATTAAGCTATTTGTTCACCATTAATTTCACGTTTATACTTACTCCTATCTTCCCTGAATTTTTCTTAAGGATTGGGACGTGGGGTGGAAGTGTTTGGTAAAATATCTCAGAAGCAGTTCCCTTTTTTCTATATACAGAGGGGCACGACAACACATCCCCACATAGAGAAATTTCAAAATCTGTCACTGTCAATAGGTACATCAACTTTTATTCGATCGACACTTTAGTATTACTAATGGGGTTATTTCTAATGTGGAATGAGTACTCACAGAGGTGGCTAGTAATTTATTATTAATTTAAATTTTACCGTGAATCTCACGAAAATGAATGGTTTACAATCACCACGATTGTGCACGCGCCAGAGACCATCTTTTTAAGTACAAAGCTTAACCATGATTGCTATTAAAAAAGAAATTAAACCTTGGACTTGCTTAAAATGCGCACAAAAGTTAGGTGGAGCCATGATCTAATTGCCTTCCAAGTATGATCTAATTGATAATTCCACAACATTATTATGTATTTCATATGGGAAGAAGATTAGGTTGCATATTAATATTATAATTTACAATTAGCACAACGTGGTGGGGACCCCGGATTTGATGAGACATTAGGGGACTGTTAATTACTTTTCTTGTGTCCGTAGACGCATTTTGATTGGTCGATAATTTTGTCCTTGTTGAGATAATCAATGAAAGTTGTGAATATTTTAATCCATAACGACAAATTTGCATGTCATTAGGTTCCATAGGAGCACTTGCTCTTAAAGAAATATTAAAAGATGCTTAGGTGCTTAATAATCCTTTGAAGTGGTCAAAGTTAGACAAAACATGAATAAACTATTATATATGTTAGAGCCTTAGGGCAGCATTTTGAATTTCAATTCTCTCGATAAACAACAATTTAGTTTTTTCTTCGTTGAGAACAAGGAATATAATTTCAGGTTTCGAGAAAATTTTGATAGAAATTTCAGCCGAAATTTCGAAGATTTTTAAATTTCTACAAAAATTAAACGGAAATTATTATCAAAATATATAAATTTTGAATGAAACTTTATCATATATTTATTTAACATATTATTTACTAAATTGATAAAAAATATTGAAAAAATCAAATTATATAGTAAGTTTTATATAATATAAGGTAAATATAATGCCCGCTGGAGCAAATACTGTTAAATAAAATTAGTATAATGAATAAACAAAATTAGTATATTTTTTATACTGTATAATTTAATTATACACTAAAATCTAAACTTTAATACTCTATATATTCTATATACCCTAATTCTCTTTATACTCTATAATCTATACATTAAACCCTATATACTCTATATTCTTTAGAATATTAGGTTTTAAGCCCTTTAGGATACTTTTAATTATTTTTTATATAGAAATGTATTAAATTTTAAGGTTTAAAATAACTAAACGAAATATCAAACCTTTTTTTTTTTCTTTCCAATTGCCCAAAGGCCCCAAACCCCCCCTCCTTTTTTTTCTTTCCTTACTTTTTTTCCCCGTACCTCTCTCTTCTTTTTTTTTTTTTTTTTTTTTCTTTCCTTCCTTTTTTTCCGTGTCTCTCACCTAGCCAAGCTTTGTCTTCACTAAGTGTAACAACCCAAATTTTGGCTTATGGTAATTTTGTTACTTAATTTTTTCAAATTTGTTTTAAGGTTTGTTTAAAGGAATTAAAAATTTCTTTAAATTTATTTTAACTAACTTAGACCTTTGATTGTGGTTCTAGAGCTTAGTTGTATGGAAATGAATTTTAGAAAATGAAAATTCAAGAATTTGGCGATTATTATTTTTTTCAAAATTAAATTATAAGAGTAGGATTTTTCATAATTTTTTTAAAGCAATTTGACTATTTTAAGGTTATAGAAAATTAGTACTCATCAATACAAGTCCGTAGAATTTTTCAGTGAATTATTTGAAGTCTCGAGCTATTTTTAGTAAATTTCTGAAGTTTGAGAAAATTTCGATAATTTCGATAAATTTCGGTAAATTTTGATAAATTTTGGTAAATTTCGCTGAAATTTAGAAAATTTCAAAAATTTCGGCGAAATCTTCCCAAAAAATTATTAATCATGTATTTCGATTTCGGCACCCTAAAAAACGAAATTTAATACCTTGGTTGAGAACAACAATTTAGTGTTAAGCCGAGAATCAATCTAATTAATATAGGTCAACATATATAGAATAATAGAAAGATAGAAAAACATTTTTTATTTCTAACTTTCTATAAGATCATTAATTTACTTATATTTTATGGGATGAATTGATGATTGTTGAGAGTAATGTGGAGCAATGTCCTACATCGGAAAACTAGAGTTTAGCATATGTGCTTATAAGTCTTGGGCCTCTCCACCCATTGCCAATTGGTTTTGGGTTGGATATACTAATTCTATCATGGTATCAGAGTTTGGTTATCTGCGTGTAAGACCCAACGGCCACACGTGCTCCCACGTCACCCAATACAATTTGTTCACATCTAAGGCTCAAAAATCTCGCCACACATGCGGGGGCGTGTTGAGAGTAATGTGGAGCAATGTCCCACATCAGAAAACTAGAGTTTAACATATGTGTTTATAAGTCTTGGACCTCTTTACCCATTATCAATTGGTTTTGGATTGAATACTCTAATTCTATCAATGATATGGTATTTATGATCAAAATGATGTTGTTTTAGTATTACATGATATGAAATGACCTAGTTTTAATTATAAATATAATATCAATATAAAAGATACTAGTAGAGAATCTAAACGCGTACTCTTTCCAATTGAATTTTTTCCTACAACTGAACTGATCCAACCTGAAACATATATACCTTCACTCTTCACCCCACCCCACGTCACTAGATTAGAGCTAGAATTAACGGGCTCCTCCAAGCTAATTTAGCCATCTTAATTGAGTGTTGATTGGTCATTTTAGTCATCAATCTGCGAAGTTAGCCATGCGATGGTTGATTTTGGCTTGCCACTTGAAGCTAATTAGCAGTGACTTAATTATTTTACTTTGATAATAACATTTACCTTCCACAAGAAGCAGGAAGCTTACAATATATATTAATTGTCAATATCTACAGAAAACTGTCCCTAGACCTTATTACACGTACATTATGAATTGTGTTCATCGATAAAATTAAGAAAAATGTGACCTTGTGAATTGGGGAACGAGAGAGGGGTGATGGTGAAATATGAAGTGGACAGGAATGATATGGGCGTACGATTGGATTGGATTGGTCAAATCTCGCATCCAAGAATAGATGGGATTGGATGAGCAAAATCCAAGGTAGGTTTTGGTCCTTTTGGGCAACCCCATTTGGCCTTTTCTCATACATTTTATTAATTATTTACTTATTCATTCATTATCTATATGTTTCTACTCATCTGTGCTTTAATTTATAGTGTAAATAATAATATGCTTAACTTTATTGGTGGTACTTTTATGATAGCTTTTGGAACATGTAGGGCTTAGTGCCCGGAATCCCTGGGAGCACTTACCAAAATCTTAGGACTGATCGATAATTTTATTAATTGCGCTCCCAGTTTTTTACTCAACACACTTTCCAAGTTTACATTATATGTTCAATTCTTATTTATAAAATTATTAAAATAAATCTAAAATTAAATTTCCCATTGATCTTTCTTAGTCTCTCCATTTTCGTGGTTATAGAAAAATTTGTGTGAAACAACCATACAATCTCAATAATTGTATTGAAATTGAAAACTTCATGGGATTGTTCTTCTTTTATTCTTAATCGGAGATGCAATTTAGGATATAATTAGTTTTGTCATTAGCATACTTTTTAGCTTAAATATTTCATTAGATATCCATCCTAAAACCTTAAAATATTAGGTAGGGAGACTTAATGAATATTTATGGCCTTAGTAAAGGGTTTGCCCTTCCAATATATATGAGTCAAATGTGTAACACTCCCTTATTGTGCAGGAGCTGGTAGATGAGTTTGGCAACGTAATTCGTAAACCCACACACATCATATACATATGCCGATATCTCTTCGATCAAAAGGTTTCAACGTTAGTACGTGTGTGGTGTAATTCTTTATATACCAATTAATGACTTCACTTTTGTTATGTAATGTTGCGTCAATGTTATAATCGAGCCCTATTTTCACCATTCAGACCTACACGAGATTTAAGCCATCCTTCAAAAATCTCTCTAATCCAAATGCTAGCTCCACCTTGGTCCAAACGCACTAGCTCACCAAATTTTCTAAATTGATCGCAAGGGACTCTAAATCTCAAGTGTTGCTTGGGTGAAAACCGGTACATGAGTCCGATAAACGCACCTTCGCGGACCTTTTCATACATTAAACATACCGATATTTCTCCAATATATTTAGTCACTCAATTAAGTTGTAAATTAAACGGGTATGATTTTACCAAAAGGCCTCAGCATTAGTGTGTGGTCTAATTTGTTATATACAAGTTGATGACTCTTCAATTTTTCGATGTGGAATTGCACCAATTCTCTAATCGAGCAACATTTTGTAACAAACCCTTCACGTAAGGCCCCTCTTTTAGATGATTATACATGTGAAAAAATTGTCCTTCGACCTTCTGGTGATCTAGGAGTTCATGTGTGGTCCCTGTTGAGAGTAACTTACACGTGATGGCTGTTATACTATTATATTGGATATTTATCCTAGAAGGTTAAACTATTAGATGGAGAGACTCGATGAGTCTTTCTTATGGGGTTGTTAAAGGCTAGGCTTTGCCCATTCATTGTGAGACAATGCTCAATGCTCAACAGTTTGTGGTTGCTGGCTTCTTATTTGGAGGTTGAGGTTGAATTTTTTTTTTTTTTGGCCAGGCTTATTTGGAAGTTGTTGATTCCCCTCTTACATGGTAATTATAGCATCATTAAAAGCATGAGAAATTCTAGTCATTGTCCACCCACATATTTTCTTCCCAAAAGTTCATATTTTATTTGAATAAAATAAAAAATAAAAAAACAAAAATATTATGGTAAGCATAACTAAGAAAATAACGCAATTTCAGAAAAAAAAATCATGGAAGATCGAAAACAGTGAATATATAGAATAAAAAAAGAAGTAGCATATCTTTGTCGTAATGAAATTTCAACTTCAGGCCAAAAAGAAAATATCTCAACTTACCTATGACTATGAGCTAGATTCTTTTATTCCATTATGACTGGTGCACCAAAAATGAATTGCAATAAATTAAAACAGGTTGTGATGTGATAGACACTTATGTTACATATAAATAGCACTTATATATATCTTATAAGTAACATTTTGCTTTATCCAAAATAACATAATGATTGAAAATAGTTCAAATCTGTAATATACATTATTATTTTCATTATTAATTTCTTATTCAGTTCAATACAAAGGTCTTAGGTAGTTAATTGTTGGTGATATAGTATGCATGTTGTTTTTGCTTTGAGACCTGGTATTGAATATTTAATTTCTTTCACACCTGTCATTTGAATAATGAAGTTCTAATTGTGAATATTGATAGCATGGTAGGCTTGCTAGATTCATTATCAAATAAAAGATTATAAAACAAATGGATAGTAAACTTCAAATATTCTTTTAATATAACAGGGAACCCAATTTTTCAGGAAAGGAAAGCATTGACTTGGAACACCTGAAGTGACATTTCAATATGTTTTTCTTCTCTCCCAAAAAGTCTAGTCGCCCGAGAAAAACCTTAATTAGCTCAAGTGAGAAAAAAAAATAAATAAATAAAATCCTGAGTGCCCATGCACTTTATTACCTCTAAATTTTCACAAATAGAAAGGTTATGTTAATTAAAGGAGAAGATACTAGGTAGTGGGACTAAAGTAAGTCCACCATATTTATGTTTTGAGCTAAGACATTGAAGAAATGATATTCTAATTAATAGTATGAATCAAATATGATTGTTTCCAATGGAACAAGGAAAAAAAAAATTTGTATTAATTAAAGACTCTTGTATGATGGTTGAGTATAGGTAAACATAATACATTAATTTGGCCAAAAAAAAAAACATAATACATTAATTATTTATATTTTGTTACAATATTCTACTTTACATTTGCTTTTGTCCCTAAACCATTAATTTTAACCTTAAATTTGCTTTTCTTTAAAGTTATTCAACTGCACAAGGAATCAATATGGCTTAAAATCTTCCCTATATTTGGAACCCTAGTAGATGCCTCTGAAAAAGATGGTGCTCATGTGAAGGAATTAAGTAGTAAGCTAATACTTCTTATTAATCGTACGTAGGACTTAGATTAAAACAACAGACTACAAGTTATTAATGATGACCAGATGATGATGTATCAATGACACAACTCCGGCCACCACCACTAGGTAGCAAAAGTTATATATATATATATGTATTAGTTGTTGAATTTTTCGGTCTAGTATTAGTTGTTGAATTTTGATCTGATTAAAGATCAAAGTTGCATACATATATATATATGGATGTATGAGGAGTGCTCTAATTAAAATTAACTGGTTAGGAAGTTAATACGAAGATAATCACCCTGTTGGGTCCACTAAACAATGTAATCTCAAAATTCGAATCGTTCATTTTTTAGGTCATACTTCAAAAATTATCTTTGTAAAAAATATCTAAAATTGGAAGTCATTTAGTTATTTTGTTATATATATAACAACTATTTATATGCTTTTATAAAAAACAATGATCGTCTATTTATTTGATCACAATAAGATAACTAAATGATTTCTGATTTAGTTGATTTTTTGCAATGATGATCTTTGAAGTAGAACCTAAAAAATGGACGGTTCGGATTATGAAATTAGTTTTGTGATGAGCCCAAAAACATATATGGTTAACTTTGTATTAATTAACTTGCTAACTAGTTAGCTTTAGCCTTTAGATGATTAATCTTGTATATATGTATATAATGCATATAAAATAATAACAAAAACTCATTAGTAGTAATTATAAAAATTTTGATATTGATATTTAGGAAAATTTTTTATATATATATTAATCTCAGCAATTAAGCTATTTTGTTTTATCATTGAGTAACAAATTTATTCAAAAAAGTTCTTCACTAAAGTACCCATATAATTTTTTAAAGTTATTGAAACATATATATAAAGTTGTCTTGATAAATATTTAGTTCGTGGAAGTTCTTCATACAGAAAGGTACTTAATTAGAAATCTAGCTATTCTCTTAAAGTAGATTTTGAATAAATATAAACTTCAATTACAAAAATGAGAATAGTACAAGAGAAATCAATCACATGAGAAATGATTTGAAGATATATATATATATATATTCGTCTTTTAAAAGTGTATCAAGGGGAGAGCTAGAATATTAAAAAATAATGTAATTTTAACATCCATTAATCAACCCAGACACTTTCTAGTTTTCTTTTTTTAATTTATTAATTATAAGGTATGGTCCATGGTTGAACTAATATATTAATGTTGTTCGACTAGCTATATGAACTTGTCAGGAAAAGAGCTGTCCAACCACTCATGTAGATCATGCTAGTCGAACCAATTAAATTGAGTATATTTGAACTTGGTTTTGTGATCGTATTGCCTCATTTAATAGTTATTTCGTACTTATGTTTACTCTAAATAATTAAGACTTAATCCAAACATTATTTCTAACCTATTCGTGCTTGAGTAGTGCCTCAAATGAGTCGGGCCTCACAACTAGAATAAAGGCTTAATAATGCAATTTTCATCAGTCTGGTTTGGTCCGTTTGCAATTATTATCCATCCCCTAAGTTTATCGGGACAATGCAATCACAAAATTTAAGAAGAAAATAACAATGTCAAATGGGTTGTACCTAGTTTAGATTCATTAATTTGGTGTTCAAGCTCGTGCCATGATTGGTCCGTTTTGTACTCCTATTGTGGAGTGTCTGATGGGCGAAAAGCTTCGATTAGCTAGGCCTAACCAATTTATTTGTGTTGTGCTCTTGCTGGCTCGACCCCTTCATGCTTGTGCTGTGTTGTGGCCATTTTAATTGTGTAGTGGCCATGTTGTGTTCGTTCTAGTCCGACTTATTTAACACTTCTAATAAAGATGAGAATGCTTTAACTAATTATGATCCAAGTATTCAGATAAGAGCACTATTAGAGTCACAAAAATGATGCGGCACAATTTCATGTATTCAAATATAAACTCACTTTAAATCTTTTTTTTTTATTTTTTTTTATCTAAGTCTGATATATACTGTCATGTATTGTAATACAAACTATATACACAACAATAGTTTTTTATTTGATAAAACAGATTTAATGACTAATATTAGTGTTCAGAAAATGTTTCCATCTAACGTACGTTGCTCTTTCAGCATATCATCGGTCAAGTGTTCTTTTCAAGCATGCACAGTGCTAACAAAGAAAATTCAACTAACACATTAAAAAATAGAAATGAAAAGATAAAAAATAAAAATAAAAATCTGAATTCTTTAAAAAAAAATTTGCGTAGGATACAACGGGCCTAAAGTTACTAGAGAAGTGAAATATTTTATCTCTGTTAATATTTTATATGGATATATATTTTAAATTGACATACTTTAGATGTTGAGAATGGCTGCGTTTGCCACTTTATGATCTCTCTCTCTCTCTCTCTCTCTCTCTCTCTCTCCACCTCCTCCCACCTCTCTCTTGAAGACTCGTACCCTTCCCTTTCTCTGCACTCGATTCCATCCCTTTGTTTTTCTATTCGTTCTAGGGTTTGAAATTATGAGGCTCTCCTTTCTCAAAAAACCCATAAAATATTAAGCTCCCTTATATTAAAATTTATTCATATATTTTACTATATTTTTCTTGTTTTCTGTTCTCTTTAGCTCTGTGTGTATGGCTGGCTTAGACTTGGGTTCAGCATCTCGCTTTGTTCATCAGCAGCTCCAACTCCCTGACCTTCACCTTCAAAGACCGCCGGACTCAGAAGATGACACCACGAATCGCAATCTCTTCTCCGCCCACAACGATGATGAACACAACCCTCATCATCAAGGGCTTGACCTTGTCACCCCAAACCCTGGTTCAGGCGACTCTGGGGGACGACGCTCTAGAGGTCGACCCCCAGGGTCCAGGAATAAGCCAAAACCTCCTGTGATCATAACACGGGAGAGCGCAAATACGCTGCGGGCTCATATTCTAGAGGTCAGCAGCGGCTGTGATGTGTTCGAATCGGTTGGCACCTACGCGCGGAAGCGGCAGCGTGGGATTTGCGTGCTGAGCGGGAGCGGCATGGTAACCAACGTGAGCCTGCGCCAACCTGCTGCGGCTGGTGCAGTGGTCACACTGCACGGAAGGTTTGAGATTCTGTCGTTGACAGGCTCATTTCTGCCACCACCGGCACCACCTGGTGCCACCAGCCTGACAATTTTCTTGGCAGGCGGGCAAGGGCAGGTGGTGGGTGGGAATGTTGTGGGGGCTCTTATAGCATCTGGACCTGTCATTGTCATAGCTTCATCATTTACCAACGTGGCTTATGAGAGATTGCCCTTGGAGGATGAGGAGCAGCTGCAGATTCAGCAGCCTGTGCCGCAGTCCTCAGGAGGAGGTGGCGGAGATGGCGGCGGAGGCAGCGGCGGGGGAGGAGGAATTAGCAACCCGTTTCCGGATCCGTCTTCGGGGCTTCCCTTCTTCAATCTGCCACTCAATAACATGCCTCATCAGCTGCAGGTTGATGGTTGGGCCGGAAACTCTGGTGGACGGCAACCTTATTGATGATAGGGTTTTTTTCTAGCTAGGTCATGAGGTCACAAAGGTCAGATCAATCGATCCTTCCACATTAATATCATCGATCACCACCCCCCCCCCCCCATCTCTTGTACAATTGTTTTCTTGCTTAATTTCTTTTTGGTCTCTTGTCTCGTAACTTTAGATTAATTTGGAATTCCTAATTAAAGTGCTTTTGAATGTGTTGTTGTTGATGATCATATCCATGTGGAATGTATTTGATGGAAGTTGGATTTTGGAACTCCCTTTTCTTAATTAGAAATGGTTTCAGAGAATATATTAGCTTAATTTTGATTGATATAACTTGTCTGAAAATGCAGAAACTCATAGGCTTTAATCAATAGTAATAATTAGTTTGAATCATTTAATATTAGTATTGTCTACTAATTAAATTTTGGAGCTTTGTCATGAGAATTATTAAACTTTTGCATTTTCCATATGTGGGAATATGTATATATATATATAATTAATTAAATTAAGCTTTGCACTCCAAGAATGCATAATTTTATAATCTTGTGGTCATGTGATCAATTATCAAATAGCTAGATAATAAAATTATAACTACTCTCTCTCTCTCTCTCTCTCTCTCTCTCTCTCTCTCTCTCTCACACTCACACTCACACTCTGCGAGTGCATAGAACATGAAACATATATACATATTCCGTAATCATCAATACCACAAGCTAGTAGCTTAGCTAGGTTTGGGTTTGCTATACGCTATCTGGCATAATATCCCTAGACTAATATGAAATGTTGTCCTACAATAATTAACATTACTTTGAGCCATGGGTTTCTTTAATTTCTGAATTAAAGTACCTCGGATATGAGACTTCTCTCTTCCATCTCCCGGCCACTAAAAGAAAACAAAGCTGAAATTAACAACACAAATATAAATTAATAATCAGAAAGGAAAAAGCTCTCATAGCTTCAGTGATAGGTCACTTGCTCCAAACTCATGACAAAAGTTTAGTTAGTCTCTTACCCTTCCATTTTTCATACCTAATTAAATGAGAAAGAAAAAATTGGAAGGAATATTAGCTCACTCATCTCCACTTCCACCCTACACTGATCAAATCAATTTTTTTAACTAAATCATCCCATGCATGTATCTTGCACTAATTCTCTTACATATATCATCAACCACAGTAGCACTAGCTGGTTTTTCTTAAAACTATACTACTATTATAATAAGATGAGGGTTTTTTGTTGTCCACACTTAATTTTCTCTTTTCCTAAGATACCCTTATTATATGAGAGCTTCTTCTCCATTTCAAGAATTTTTCCTTCATTTTATATGGTACAAACATGTTCTATGAGAAAAACGTGCTTTAGTTTTTTTTTGTCTGTTGACATACTTAATTAGCTACTGTCCCACTTAAATTACTCAACTATCCTATTCAAATTAAATACCCCATAACCACCTTATATGCACTCTCTCAATGGTTAATTTAATTATAATCCATTATATTATATTTTTTTATTTGTTAATTTCATGCATTTATAAATAGGATAGAGTGCCGGCTAGTATAAGAAAATGAAGTTTGTAATCATGCCCCATATAAGAAATTAATTAGAGAACAAATTACAAGCCAGATGCACGTGAATGAATATTTCAGAAAATTAAACCATGACTAATCAAACAAGCTCAGACAAGAGAAGTAGGATCAATGTTCTCATTCATTCAAGATATATAAGATATATATCAATTACGAGAGCAATTACTTCATTGATTAAGAGTACTAAGGCTGCTATAGATGAATACTAAGGCTTTTTTTTTTTTGGACTAAACTAATTAATAATGAGGCTTTTAGATAAGATATATCGATTTTCTAGTTTCGTCTGTTAATTTAGTTTGCTAGAGCTCATAAGTGAGCTGGAGAAGTTGATTTTATCTTTTCTTCTGATGTAGACTGAATTGATATTGCTTACAATTCTCTCCACCCAAAAATTTTCCTTGGGACTTTTTGAACATCTCATCATGCGCATAAGAAAAATGGACATTAGCCGCGATCAACTCTGCCGGTAAATGAAGTTTAATAATGCACGACATTCCGATGAAGGAAGGACCATTACAGTTTATGTTGGTATGAAAACTATGCTAACTAGTTCTTCTATGTATCTACACTTGAGTTTGATGTGTAAGAATTAAGTATGTCTGGAATGCATGTAGATTTATTATATGCATACATATATTTCGTGCTTTTTTGTTGTGATTTTCAAGTGTGAAACAAAAATTTGCATTTTATATTTCTCATTATTGTGTCGGTATAGGTTTGTAATACGCATTAGATTTCAAAGAATTAAATCAGATTAATTTATAATAATAATTATAATATTATAATAATCATAACTATATTAACCATGCATAATAATAATAATAATATTATTTGTGATCACCGAACGCTCGGCATCAAGGTGAGAATGTGTATATATATATATATATATGTGTGTGTGTTAATTCTTTCCTGCTTACCAATTTACATTATAGAGCAAGCATTTGGATTTTCATCACTAAACATTTGTGGAGCATAGACATAGTGAATGAAATATGGAGCATTGCTCTCTCTTGTCTTAACCTCCACCACCTTTTTCTCTTCCTTAACTTCTACAATTACTTCCGTACTACTCTCTTTCTCCTTGTCTTTCTTCTCCTCCTTTTGCTTATCTGCTGGTTTTGAGGAACCCTTCTCCTTTTCTTTTTTCTCATCCTTTTTCTCTGGTTTTGGGGGCACAATCTCTGCATGCTTGTGCACCTTTTTTCGTAAATATGATATTAGTTTTTCCGGGTCGATTGTCCCTTCCACTGCTAGGGTTTGTGCCTTCATGTCGGTTTTAACATTGTGAATACCTGTATATGTACACCATTATATATATTGACATGCATGCTTGGGAATATTATAATTAATTAAACATGAATATATTCAATTAAGATCTTTGAAATTCTGATTAACGTACCTTTGTTTCTTAGTAACTTCTTCTTCAGATCTTGCTCACATTTGTCGCAATGCATGTGTACCTTCACCAATGTTGTCCGTGATTTTGCCTTCCAAATCAAACAAAACAAAATTGTGGTTAATCTCACATGTACGTATCTCATCTGTAGTTGCATTAATTTCCTCAGTTATATGGATGAGGATTGAGGAAGTACTTAAAGCCTTAATACCCAAAATAAAAAATAAAAAATCCCATTTTAAACTTTTGCAAATTAAGGACCTCTTAAATCTCAAAATTAGCCCTGAATTATGAGTCTATGACTCTCTACTGGTAAAGAATACTTTTCCTCACATTTCACGGAAAAATACAATTTTTGCTTTTCGATCGATCCTCAATAAGAAGAAAAAAAAAAAAAAAAAAAAGGCAAAAACAAGATATCGATCTATGTGAAACTCCCGTGCTTAACCAAATGATGTTTGGCTGCACATGTTTTACCAATCAACAGAGAAAAAAAATAAAAAAAGTTTTTTTTTTTTTTTTGGTTATATTGGAGAAAATCAAACTCTGGATCTAGCCTAATCCTAACCTTTACTCTACTCATCCACACCACTTGGGCTAACCCCAAGGAAAATTAAAAAGATTTTAAAACTTTAATTTACTACTCCAGAAATTTTAGCTATATATGTGAATGTACATTTCCTTTCTAAACTATCAATTCAAGCAAAATTGCCTTCAAATGTAGTTATTTTGTGACCAATTCTTACAAAATTTCGTCAATTTAAACTATACATATGTTCAACCAAAAAAAAAAGAAACTATACCTATGCGGGAGGTTTGCCCAAAAAAAAAAAAAAAAAAACCTATAAGGGAGGATCAGGAGTTTAAAGTACACCCAAGAATTTGGTTAGTACATTCGATCAGCATTAAAAACATCTTTTTCCAATATTTCCCTTCAATGTACTAATAAATTTTTTTAAAAAATTAAATAAAAAATAAAAGAAAAAAGCTGGCCATGTTCTAAATACTTTCTATAATCAAATAATTCTACATATATTAATTAATGTTAAAAGGGACAATTAAGCAATAAAATAGGTGAGAGTGAGCACCACTTCTTTGGTTTCCTGTACTACTTTCTTCTCTGTTGTGATGCTTTCCTTGAACTGGACTTTGGGTGATACCAACTCAACGTTTTTCTTACAAAGTTTCTCCAGCCGTTTCTGAATTTTTGCTGGGTCAAAAACGCCTTTTGCCTTAATTTCACCTTTCTCCATATTAACCTCCACATCGTGAACCCCTGGTAAATAATCAATGTTTACATAATGCTCCATATATTAATAATTATGTGCCTTAAATAAATTCAAATGGAAGTTAATGGCATAATTTTAGACATATGTAAAAAATCAACACTAAAAAGTTATATAGGAAATCCGGACTCCAAGCCAAATCGTGCATATATAGAGAAAACCATATATGATGAAGAGTTAACACAAGGAATATATGCATAATGATATATGTACCTTGGGTAGATATAAGAGGCTTCTTGATCTCACGTGCACACTGCGGGCAGTGTAGATTAACTTTGTAAACGGCATTGATTACTCCATCTCTCTCCTTATTCCCTTTCTTTTCATCTTTTTCTTTGTCTTTTTCCTTGACTTCATCTTTTCCTGCTGCCATTTTAGCAGCAGAACCCAGATGAGCAGCTAAAGAGGGATTTAGAAAACAAGTACCACTTTGGAATTAATGGTTTAGATACAAGGAAACCCCATCTTTAATATGCTTAAAAGGATAAGAAATTAAGAGCAGTTAGTTAATCAAATGTTGGTTTTGCATTGCTTCTCAAGGCATAGTGTTGGTTGGGACTTGCTGAGGAGGTAGTTCACCTGCCTTTGATACTTAAATTGATGATGGAGAAAACAATGATTGATTCTTTTTAATTTCTTGTGGCAGATTATCCATTTGATGTGGGTTTATTCCCTTGCAGGTTTTGCTGAACATTTTCCTTAGCTAAGTAGAACAATTAAGTGGCTGGGTGCTAGGAAACTGATTCTGTAGTATTTTAAATTGAGTTTTTTTAATCTTATTTTAAATTCAGTTTTTTTTTTTTTTTAAGAATAAATTGAAGTTTAACTATTCATTGAATTACATACTAACTTGTGGTAGTAGTATTTCTCACCACAATATTGATAATGTCCCAAATTCGAAGTCTCCCTCTCCAAAATCTAAAAAATAATCCAAAATTTCTACCTAACAAGGTAAGAACCGTAAGGGATGACAAAATTCTCCGCCCCTGAAAATTCCTGTGGGGACCCGCCCCGATTAAATAGGTATGGTAATACCATCCTTGTTCCCGCCTTGCCCCGTATACTCGTTTAATAAAAATATTATATTATATAATTATATTTTAATTTATTATATTAATTTTGATTGCAAATCTTTAAAATTTGATAATGTTATTTTTATGATTTAGTGTTATTGTAATATAATATGATGAATTTTAATATATTTTATCTATTATATTATATATTTATGTTAATTTGGTATATTATTAATAAAAAAATTATTTTTAAAAAATAATAGGGGCCCCGAATACCCCCGATGGGGACCCGATTACCTGACGGGGCGGGTATGATATTGGCAAACTCGCCCCGTTGTCATCCCTGTGTAAGATGAGTGGTACTATTGTCACTCCCCCAAATACTAACTCCACCCACATACTNAAAAACAAAAAAAATAAAAAAAAAAAAAAAAAAAAAATCAATATAGTGGCCGGGGGTGAATGCCCCAAACAAAAATAGTGCTTATATTCTTATCTATTTGTTTTATTTTATCGCCCATCTTATTTTTACACAATTTATTAAATTTTAAAAAGTATTATGAATTATGACAGTTTAATGCAATTTTTTGATATATTGTTGATTTCATATCGAGTCACTTGATTTGCTCTCGATTTTATTCTCTAAAAGTTAATAAAGGATATAAAAATAAAGTAAGTGAAAAATTAGGGCTCACCAAATAGCCCAAGGCCCGAAGCCCACCCGAAGCCCGCCCGGCCCATTGGGCCCGAAGCCCGATTTGGCCCGACATTTGGGCCGGCCCGGCCCGGCCCGAAAATTTCTTGGGTTGGGCTTGGGCCATCCCCTTGAAGCCCACGGCCCGCCCAAAGCCCGGCCCGCTTAGGCCCGCCCAAAGCCCGGCCCGAAGCCCAAAGCCCAAAGCCCGTTTAATATCTTCAATAAAAAAAAATATAGGATTTTGGCTATGTTATGAATTGAACTTGAGACCTCATAGAACAAATTTCAACTCTCAACCAACTGAGCTGACTAGTTTATTTGTCTAATTTGTGAATCATAACATATTTAATAGGTTTTTCGTTTGTTTACTCTAATAAATTATTAATATGCTTATTAAGTTATTATATAATTCTATAATATTAGTAAATAGTAATAGTGTAAAGTGTAAACTATACTATGTAATACCATAAATAATAAACTTTGAAAATTATATACAACATTACAAATTTACAACTATAATAAAACATAAATGTATATGTATATATACAACTTTTATAATACAACTATAATTAAAGTTATTAAACCATGATTGTTCATTAATTTAATAATTTGAACCGTTTATTTTATATGTTGATAGTCAAAGATTATCCTTACAAAAAATCGGCAAAATCGGAATTAATTTACCTATTCGATTATCATTAAAAAAACCATGATCATTCATTAATTCGACCATCGTTACGTCACTTTTACATATAAATACACTTGAAGAGTTGAAGAGTATAATTCTAATAACTTTCTCGTTGAAACCTTATTGTTTTCATAATTGTGAAGACCACAACGTGATTTCAACAATCTGAGCCGTTCATTTTCTATATTCATAGTCAAAGATCATCCTTACAAAAAATCAGCAAAATCAGAACTCATCTACCCATTCGATTATCATTAGAAAAATCACGATCGTTCATAAGTTGGACTACCATTATCTAATTTCTACATTTCCAATTGAACTAATTTTTTGCAGGGATGATCTTTGAGTGAAAAACTAAAAAATTAACGGTTCGGATCATTGAAAACTTGGAAACACGATCGATATGTGAGCTTCTACATATAAATACACTTGAAAAGTTGAAGAATATAATTCTAATAACTTTCTGGTTGAAACATTGTCGTTTCCATAATTGTGAAGACCACAACGTGATTTTAACAATCTTAGCCATTCATTTTTTATGTTAATAGTCAAAGATCATCCTTACAAAAAATTGGCTATATCGGAATTCATCTACCCATTCGATTATCATTAGAAAAACCACAATCGTTCATTAATTCGACCACCGTTATGTCACTTTTACATCTCCGATTAAGCTAATTGTTTGCACGAATTATCTTTGAGTGAGGAACTAAAATTTGAACGGTTCGGATCGTTGACAACACAATTGCATCGTTTGTTTATAAAAATATGTAATAAAACATATGTACATTTATGTTTTATTATAGTTGTAATGTTGTATATAATTTTAAAAGCTTATTATTTATGGTATTACACTATTACTAACATAATAGTATTATATAATAACTTAATAAGCATATTAATAATTTATTGAAGTAAACAAACGAAAAAGCTATTAAATATGTTATGATTCACAAACTTAAAAAAATAAACTGGTCAGCTCAGTTGGTTGAGAGTTGAAGTTTGTTATGTGAGGTCTCATGTTCAAATCACAACATAGCCAAAATCCTATATTTTTTTTTAACATATATATGTGTCTAAACAGGCTTTGGGCCTATTTGGGCCGCCCGTTTGGGCCTAGCCCGGCCCGGCCCGAAAGCCCTATTGGGCTTCTATCATTCAAGCCCGAGCCCGGCCCGAACCCGAAAAATTTGGGCCGGGCGGCCCATTGCCGACCCCTATGAAAAATAAGATCGATAGAGGAATAAAAATATAAGCATTCAACAAAAAAACAAAATAAGTAAAACAATCCCCAGTTGAGGTCTCGAAAGACCAGCCCTGTACTCTGCAAGGATACTAATAAGGCCGCCACTTTTAAAATAATTTGTTACAATTTTGATTTATTTTCAAATGATCGACATAAAACACTTAAAAAAATTAAAAAAGACAATTTAAGAGTGCCAGGAGTCCATGACAACCCTTTGGCCCTTTTGACAGTGCGCATTGCATCTGATGAGAAAGGTGTTGTCCTTCCCAGTGAATGAGGGCTACACCTTGGAGCAAGAGTTGTGCCCTTATAACACTACAGTGATACCAAATGGGTTATGGGTCACCAAATAGTGCAGATATTCATTTTTTCCTCCAATGGTATTGTGATCTATTTTGAGTCTTAATATTTTATATTTATTTAAGTGATATTTAATTTATAATTTATAACTTAAATATTTATAAAATTAAATAATTAATTTTATTTTAATAAGATTTTTAAAATAAGGTCACTATTGAATATATTTAAATTTTGTATCAAAGATTAATTAATGCTTGTGAAAAAAAACCATAGATGCTGCATACTTGCATGATATATATAGAGTTTTGAGAATATAACTGTTGAGATTTGTTCGAATTTTATAGATTTTTTAATAATTAAAACAAAACAAAAAAATTGAATAATTAATTATTAATTAGTGATCTGGGCCGTTTGTAGTAGTACGTTGCACCTCATTCTCTCTCCTGAT
Source organism: Dryas drummondii (assembly GCA_003254865.1). NCBI lineage: Eukaryota > Viridiplantae > Streptophyta > Magnoliopsida > Rosales > Rosaceae > Dryas > Dryas drummondii. The sequence continues at coordinate 172,321 of QANW01010502.1, read as the reverse complement.
ATGGATGTCCGTGCCGTGGGCAAGGGATTTTTGGGTCTCAGCCCACTTTTTAAGCCTTCCACTATGTCACCTGAAAATGTGACCCAAAATTTATTTTGGGTCATAAATGACTCACACCTAAGCATTATGGGCCGGAAAATGTGACCAAAAAAAGAGAGTAACTCAAAGTGTAACTCAAATTTGGGTCTCAGTGTGAGCCAAAATGGTTGTGACCCAATTGTAGAAGTTGCCCACCCACGTGAAGAGAGAGAGTGTGTTGTAGCCGAAAATTTGGTGGGCCCCGCCTGCAACAGTTGTCGGCCACTTGCTTTGGTTTGACGCATGCGACAATGATGGGTGATCACCAATGGTCCAGATTAAATGACTGTTTTGAGGCTGCCATTTTTTGTCCTTTTAAAAAAAAAAAAAAGTGGCCGGTTTGAAATTAAAGGGCCTAGAGTAAATGGACCGTTGATAATCAATGGTCCAGATCGTACAAGCTTTTTCTTTAAAACAAATAATTAATAAATCATTTAAAATTGAAATAATAACCAAAAAATTGTCAAAAAAATTCAAAAAAATTAATAAAAATTCTCCAAACTCTCCAACAGTTATATTCTCAAATGGGTCTATATATATCATACAACACTCATAGTTTTTCATCACAAACTACAACCTTTGTTTACCAAATTTGCACAATTTTTTTTTTCTTTGTCATGGCTCCTAGAGACAATGCTTGGAGGGTAGCTGAACATGAAGCCCTAGTGATGACATACCTAGAGAGGTATCCCGACGGTTGTCTTGTTTATGGGTGTTTCTAACGGTTTTCGTTAAATCATCGTGTTATTCTTATTATTTATGGTTGTTGAAGTTCCGATGTTGTAAAACTTATGTTGTTTAATTTATGAAATTTTTTTATTTTAAATATATTCAATATTGACCTTATTTTAAAGATCTTATTAAAATAAGACCAATAGAATAATTTTTATTATAATTTAAATTTTAAATTATAAAGTAAACCTCACTTAATCAATATTATCAATATTTTAAATATGTATGAAACACTATGACCAAAAATGGGTCACAACAGTATTTGTGATCCAAAATGGGTTTTAGGTCACAAAAAATGGGTCTTACCATAGTAGAAGGTCTTAGGTCTCAGTATAACCCATATATTGGTCACATTTTGAGTTTCAAGTAATTTTGGGTCACACATTTTGGCTTATTATGTGCATATGTGACCCATTTGATACCCAAAATGAGTTTTGGCTCTTTTCCAGCTGCATAGTGGAAGGCGCCCATCCAATCTGAGAATAGTGCTCAAACAATTTAATCAACTTACAAATCAAATTATCAAACACATCAATATATAAGATTTATAAATAATATGCTAGGAAAATTAGAAGAGGGGTAGTCTTATTAATTTGAACCTAGATTTTTACTCATTAGTCATTACAACCATCCAATCTAATAGTACCCATTATTTCACCTAACCCCACTTTTATTCTCATCATTATCGACTATTGTCATTCTTTTTCGGGGGATAAAATCTTGTATTCCTCAAAATCATCAACAATCTTCTTGACCAACCCCCATAACTCATCCAATTCCACAACGCTCAGATTTTGCATCCCTTCATCGACTAGCTGTTGCGCGATCATGATCTTCTTCTCTAGATTCTCCTTCTTCAGCTTCTTCAACTTTTCCTTCGCTCTGAGTATCCTTTGCCTAAAAAAACTCTCTTCATTCAACATCCTTTTGCATCGATCCATCTTAGACAATTGCTTGAATCTTGCAATCGTTTGTTGGGCTCCAGAGGGGTTCGGCCACACTTCAGGTTGAGAGTTGAACTCACTGTAAATGATTGCGCACATCTGAATTCCACAAAGGACGCTCAGCTCAATCATCTTCTTCATGAAGCCTTTCATCCTTTTTCTGAAGGTGGCTTTTCTTGCAACATCGTTTGTGATGTATGCCAGCTTCACTTTTTGTCTTGTCATGGTCAGATATGGTGATTAGAGATGATTGTAAGGTAGTCTCTGTGGAGTTTCTTGCCCCAAAAAAGACAGTATATGTAGACTTAGAGAATATGCAATTTTAGAGGCCAAAAAAAAAAAAAAGAGAATATGCAATTTGGTTAACCAAAAAAAAAAAAAAAAGAGAGATGCAATTTTGTAAAAAGCCAGATGGATATGGGTTGGTCAGACCATTAATGGATTTTAATTAATTAAGGGTGCATTAATTTGTTTGGGAATATAAATTTGCTTATGCACATCATAGGAAGATATGACTAGTAGTGAGGTTGATACATTGAACTTGAATTTGAAGGGTTTGAATTACTAGAGCTCATGCCCCAGTATTATTCCTCTACCACATTATGTACATAGTCGGATGGTTTTCTAAAAAGATCACTTGAAATGTCCAAAATGCTCACTCACATATTGCCACGTTAAATTTTTTGTCTTCAAGAAAATTTAAAAATTAACAAGTAAATTTATGCAACTGCTATGAAACTATAAGATCAAAAGAAAAATATTAATTAATGTACCACATTTTTTGTACCTCATGTGTACTATCTCACTAATAGAGATATTACCCACTTATATATATAGTTATGCCACACTTTATCATAGATATGGAACACGTACAGGTGGTGTCAGAAATTTGGTATTACTGGCATTACTCAGATAAAATAACCAAAATTGAAATTTGGTATTACTAGCATTACAAAAATTGACATTAATTGGCATTTTTATTACAACTTGCATAAAATTAATTAGTTTAAGAGACGCCGCCTTTTGAAAAAGAAAATAGAGAGGTATAGCTCTAGTGGTAAAGCATTTGTCCTCCACACCTGCAACAATTCCTCCCATGAATGAAAATAAAAATAATAAAAAATTGAATGATTCCAATGACTGTGTAGGGTACCTGCTAAAAAAATATAAAATTACATTTCTTGGTTCATGTAATTTGACATGATTTCCACCTAAGTCTTAATAAATTTATGGACTAACATGAGATAAAAATTAATTTGTGGAGTAACATGAAACAATTGTCATAATAAATGAACCAAAGGTACGTACATTTTCCTCTTTTATTAAATATTTATGGTAGAAGCCTAACGAGTTATTTTCTTAGACACTTTTCGCATCCGTTGTGAGCATATAGTTGTCAACAATTTAATCAACATACAGATCAAACATATTGATATATAAGATTTAAAAACAAAATGCTAGAAACATAGAAGAGGGGTAGTCGATCTTATTAATTGCGCCAAGTTTTTCAATCATCACACCAATCCAATTTGATAATACCCATTTTGCCCATTAAACAAATAATCTTTTTATTCTACCTCATTATTCCCCCCCCCCCCCCCCCCACTTTTATTCTCATTATTGTCAACCATTGTCATGGTTTTGGGAACAAAATCTTGTTCTCCTCAATTTCATCAACATTCGTTTCCACCAACAAACGCAACTCATTGAATTCCACAACGCTCAGATTATGCAGCCCTTTACTGATGAGCCCTCGCGCAATCATGATCTCCTTCTTTAGATTCTCTATGCTCAGCTTCTTCAACTCTTCTTTGGCTTTGAGTAGTCTTTGCTTAACAAAACTTTCCTGATTCAGCATCTTCTTTCTCTGATCCCTCTTCGACATCTGCTTGAACCTTGTGATTGTTTGTTGGGCTCCAGAGGGGCTCGGCCAAACAATAGGTTTGGTGTCGAACTGACTGTAAATGATTGCGCACGCTTGAATTCCACAGAGGACGCTGAGCTCGGCGATCTTCTTCATCAGGCCTTTCCCTCTTTTCTTGAATGTTGCTTTTCTTGAAGCATCGTTTGTGATGTATGCAAGCCTCACTTTTTGTCTTGCCATGGTCACAGCTGGAATGATTCAAAAGGTGGTCGATCTCTGTGGAATTTCTTGTCCCCAAAAGACAATATATATGTAGACTTAGAGATATGCAATTTTCGTAAAGAGCCAGATGGATATGGTTTGGTTAGACCATTAATGGTGCATTAATTTGTTGGGAATATGCATTTTATTATGAACATTATAAGAAGACATGAGTAGTTGTGAGGTTGATTCATTGAACTTGAATTCCAAGGGTTTGAATTACTAGAGACACCAACTACCACCTCTCTATGTACGTATTTCATGCCCTAAAAATGGCATATATAGTATATGTAGATTCAGAGATATGCAATTTTTGTAAATACCAAATGGATATGGGTTGGTTAGACCATTAATGGATTTTAATAATAAAGGGTGCATTAATTCGTTTAAGAATATGAATTTTATTTTACACATTATAATAAGATCTGACTAATAGTGAGTTAAGGAGGCAAAATTCTCCGGCCCCACTAGTCATCGCGGGGCCGCACCAATAATATCTCAACCTGTTAATTGTGTCATAATGGTGGCACTTAAAAAAATCTCCCAAAGTATTTTAGGGCCATTTAATTATAAATTTATAATAAATCATTTGTGTGTTTTTACGAAAACACAGTGGACATTCATTTATTTGATCACATTTAGTTTATTTAGTAGAATAAATGATTTATGGCTTAGTTAATTTTCGTAACGGTGATATTTTAGTTTTCATAATTATTTTCTACTCTCAAAGTTTATTGCAACTTCCATAATTTTATTTAAAAGACAAAGCTGAGTTTTTTATTTTATTTTTCTGCAAATAAAAAGTATAGGCTTGTAGTTCTAGCGTTAGAACAATTATCCCCCACATCAGCAACAAGAATTTGATTGATTCTTTTCTTCCTCAACATAAATTACGATCTTACTTTTTCCTGTGTCTGTTGGCCCAACACTGGAACTAGGCGTGGAAAGGCTCTTTGTAACTTACTAACTTTAACTTGTTATAAGAAAGAAAAGGAAAAAAATAGAATACATTACTATAATTACACAACATAGATGATTGTCTAAATCAAATGAAAAATGGTATTAAAGCCTATGAGGAAGAAATTAACAAAGAAAATTACATAGAGATTAATGCAAGGACAATACAAATCATGCAATATTCCAATAATATTGAATAGAATACAAATTAATTAATCCTTAAGGTAGGTACACAAACATACAGAAATTAAATGATAGAGAAATTAAGACATTTGGTTATTAGCCATGGCGCCGGCTTGTAGGATGCACCCCGGCTGTGTTAGCAACATGAGCATCAGGCCCCCCATGCTTTGCCATTTCATGTTCCGCCGCAGCCTTTTCCCCGGCTCTCGCAATATCCGCGGCTCTGGCCACATGCAGCGACATTGCTGCCTCTGCCTCCTTTGCCAATCTCACCTCATGAGCTACGTCTGCTCTCGCTTTCGCTATGTATTTCTCTACCTGCGTCCCATGTATATATTATTGAAATCCATAAAAATGGGATTAATCTGTATGAAACTCACTTACGAATGTCTTACCTATTAGAAAGATGGTACACAACATGAACAATATAAATAATAGTACTCATCCATAAAATATATTCAACAACTATTTATATGTAAATAGCCAATTAAGTAGTATTGTTGTATATAATATACCTTCTCTTCGGCCCTGGCCTCTGCCTTGACCTTGCGCATGGCGCCTATCTCATTTATCTTGTCCTTAACAGCCTGCATTTTTGCCTTTTTCTCCTTTCAAACTGCCTGTACAAACCTAAATGAGCTGCACTAAGTAATGCTTTAATGAGGCAACACAAGAATGCACCATATATATGGGTTTGAATGTTTGATACCACCCACAGTCTCCCTCTCTCTCTCTCTCTCTCTCTCTCTCTCTCTCTCTGATATGAATGTATAGTTGACACTTGTCAAGCATACAAAAGTTTATTACAAACTTGTGGGTGATGCTGAAGGGACTTCAATCAAGGTACTCTAAATAAAGTCTTATCCCCGAATGCTAATTCAAGATCCGGTTTTTAAGATGAATTTTTGGAAAATGTTGTGGTTCCGACACCGCATGTCATGCATATTCATTTTTAACCTTAGATTCAGATATGTTCACATTTTTCATTTAAGATATAGATTCTCCACTATCTGCTACAAAAACGGTGTCCCTAAATGTTTTCTAAATTTTTTTCTAAATTTTTAGGGAAAATTACCAATTTAGTCCATTTATTTGTTCTAAAGTCTCATCTTGGTCCACAATTTTTTTTTTTGGCCAACTTAATCCACTAACTGTTTGACGTTTGCCAACATAATCCATTTCGTCAAAATTTCAATAACAGCCATCAAATTTAGAAGTAAAATGGTGAATTCATATCCTTAAATGTATCATTGGTCCACTTACTTTCAATTTTTTCCCAAGTTGGTCCACTTTCTTTTCGACATTTACCTACTTGGTCCATTTTATCAATTTTGTTATAAATTCTGTTAAAATGAAGGACAAAATTGTCTTTTCATATTCAATAAATTTTTAATTATATTTCTAATTTTAAAAATATTAGAACTAAAAAAAAACCCAATAATTAAATTTAAAAAACAAAAAACAAAGAAAAAAAACCCATCGTAAATCCCCGGCCAAACCCCCAAACCCCAGCCACCCATCTTCCTTCCCTAAACCTCATTTTCTCATCTCCAATGGCGGAAGTAGAAGCTCCTAGTGTCGTCGCCCAAGGCTCCAATGGCAGAAGCAGAGGTAGATCGAGATGGGGTGAAGTCGACGATTGGCAAAAAAGGCATATCGAAAATGGATTTGGCTGCAAATGAAGAAGACGAAGCTGGATTTGCACATTCAGAGTGAGGGGAAAATAGAAGAAAGAAA
>QANW01010502.1:0-165515 GCA_003254865.1 Dryas drummondii | reverse complement strand
AGAGAGAGAGAGAGAGAGAGAGAGAGAGAGAGAGAGAGAGAGAGAGAGAGAGAGAGGGGGAAGATGGGGTCACTAGCTAGGTGTGGTGGTAGGGCCGGGCAGAAGGTCAGTGAGAGGGAAGAGAGGGTGGAGAGTGGTGGGTGGGTGAGTTGCCTAGAGGGTTGTGGGTGGTGGGTATGGGCTGGGCACGGGTTGGAGAGGGGAGGTGATGGTGGGTTTGATTTTTTCTGTTGTTTTTTTTTCTATATATTCTTTTTTTTTCAATTATTTATTTATTTATTATTTATTATTTTTTTGCAGGTGAGGGTGGAGATGGTGGGGAGGGAGGAAGGGCTACGGGTTGTGGGTGGAACCTGGGCTTCTTGTTTTTCTTTTATTTTTGTTTATTTTTTTAAAATTATTTTTATAGCTGGGCATGAGTGAAGATCACGGGAAGTTGCATAATAAGAAAAAAGGTGAAAAAAAAAGTAATGACTATGGGTGTGATCAAACAACAAGAAGAATTTGGGTTTACTGCAAATGGACTTTTGGTTTATACAACTTTTGTTCACTGCAATTAAATGGATTTTGTGTGTGAATTGAAGAAGAAAAAGAACAAGAAAAAAGAAAAAAATTTGTGGGGGCTATTATTTTTCTTTGTTGATCGATCTATGGATGTTTTTTCTTTGTTTTTTGTTTTTTAAATCTAATTATTGGGTTTTTTTTTAGTTCTAATATTTTTAAAATTAGAAATAGAATTAAAAATTTATTGAATATGAAAAGACAATTTTGTTCTTCATTTTAACAGAATTTCTAACAAAATTAATAGAATGGATCAAGTAGGTATATATCGAAAAGCAAGTGGACCAACTTGGGAAAAACGTGAAAGTAAGTTGACCAATAGTACATTTAACTCATTTGTTGACTTATTAAAAATATGAATTCACCATTTTACCCATAAATTTGACGGGTGTTATTGAAATTTTGACAGAATAGACTGTTGGCAAACGTCAAACAATTAGTAGATTAAGGGCCCGTTTGGCACTGATTCTTAGAAGCACTTTTATTTAGTAGCGCTTTTATCAGAAGCGCTTATGTTAATAAGCACATATAAATTTTTATAAAACTTATAAGTTGTTTATGCAAAAGCACCTGACAGGTGCTTCTCAAAAAACCCCTTAAACGTGCTTTTATAACTCAAAAGCACTTCTAATTATTTTTGACAAACGCTATCAAAAACGTTTTTACTAATTTGAAAGCACTTTTGACAATTTTAAAAGCAGTGACAAACGGGCCCTAAGTTGGCAAAAAAACAAAAAATCGTGGACCAAGATGAGACTTTAGAACAAATAAATGGACTAAATTGGTAATTTCCTCAAATTTTTATATTGTGACTCAATGTTCAAGAGCCAGACGTGCAGTAATAACATAATAAGGTCCTTTTTTTTGGCCATGTAACATATTAGGCCCTTAAATAACAATGAGAATATGTTTTGAAATTTGAACCTCAGTCCAATTTTTTTTTTGGGTCAATGAACCAAGTTCAATTAAGTTTTCTGTTCTTGATGAAAGAGGAAATGTGAAAATAATTAGGGCAATTCTATGGTCACCCACCCAACCACATTTGAAATTGGCATGGGCAGGGGACAGGAGAGGGGCCAGATTCAGAGGAACATAGTTCACATCAAGGTACTGTACCAACGTTGGCCAGGATGATATTGTTAAACAATTGATATGCTCTCAAGGATTTTTATTTCATATCAACAAAGCAGTCTTCGGACTACATACATCTTCAACCAGAACATTTCAAGTAAAATTACTGACAGATTATTTGTCAACTGACCCCACATGAAAGTCTAGCTTCCACGGTAAGTTGAGAATGAGAAAGGCGACAGCAGCAGAGGAACATGAAAGTGTTCCAACTTCTGTGACTCTCTGATTTCAAACACGATAGAAACGTAAGGAAAGAACCCACCTGGGCAGTACTTACCTGTGTTAAAACTTATCCTGTATACCCCTGGGTTCACTACATCAACTATGTTCATCAATTGACCGCTTCGCCCATCATTATCTGTTGTTGAAAATCCTTGAAATACCCAACCACCTGCATCTAACTCACCGAACACAGGACGAGGTGGGAGACCCTTCCACATTTCTAAGCATACCTCAATACCTGCACCTGGAGATCCTCGAGAAACATCCAAGACATGGGTTGTGATGGGTGGACGGGTTCGAGATGTTTGTACAGATGAAGCTGCAGAACCAGCAGTTAGATGCCCTCCAATAATGTTCACACGATCTTCTAGGGTTCAGAAAACATCATAACATTGACTTAGATATAGCAGCAAATGCAAGGAAAGAAAAGTGGTTGTTTCTCTGGAGAAAGTGATTCATGAGTTAGAACTCTAAAAAGTTTAAAGTTACATGGCAACTGGAGAAACCTACCGGATATGCCAGAAAGTCAGCAATGGGCACAAATTCCAAGAGCAGTTCAAATAGCTTTGGATTGAAATTTAAGAGGGATATATTGGTTATGAATGTAAAGAAAATATCAGTCAGTCACTCAGCTTCATTTCTTTCCATAATACGATTTATGTGAACCTAGAAACATGTTATGCCTGAAACAAGCAATCCTAACAAGAATCTTAACTTATAAATGTAGGAAAACAAGCAATGCTCAAAACTGCATAAGCATAATCCAAACAGTATGTTACAATTTTGAAAGGGAACTAGAAAAGAAATTAAAAGTACCTTCCACTTTCTTTGCAACAACTATGGGATTCTTGTCGCCGGTTGAAGGAACATTTTCTTTAGTTAAAAAGAGCTTTGCAAGACGTAATTCTGTTATTTTCATCTGCTCCTGGGCTGCAATCTCAAACTCAACTATGGGCCTGTTCGGATATCGTTTCTGCAAAAAAACATAAATTTTTTAATTTGAGAAACAATCCATGCAAAGTCTGTAGAGCATGGTCCCCGCTAAAGTGGTATCCTTTTCCTCTCATTCCATGTACATCATAAAATAAACATCAGCACAAGGTCTGATGAATATCTCACAGGGTTTTTACATTTATGTATGAGTTACCAGGCATAAAATTTTAATAAACAAAAAAAAAAAAATTAAGGACAATATCAAATGCTCTTCAAGCATTGGTCATTTACTGTTAGGGCAATTGCTAATAGAAGAACAACATTTGCAGCTGTTAGGGCAATTACTAAAATGCAGGCAATCTTTTGTCTGTTGTAAGCACTTTCGTTTGGCAACAAGTACAACATAAAACTTTTGATAAATTGCTCTTATTTTAATTCAGCCAGAATGTGAAAACTAAAAAAAGATGTAGCACACACCTAATGATACTGCAATATAAATTGAAATTCTTGTGTGAATTTGTTTTCAATAAATAATCATTCACTTAATGATTAGTATATCTCTGCAAGCTATTCTGTCATGATCATCATGATCACAGAAAGAATCTTTAGCATTTAGAAAATTTAACTAAAAGACAAACTTTAGTTAAAAAATTACCTTCAATTCAAAAAGTATCCCATCAGTACTCTTCCCAGATGCACAAATAAGAAATACAAACCCAAACTTTTGCCTATATTTAGCATTCCATTCAGAAAGTTCCTACAAAAGCCAGGTGGACCATGATTAAATAATAATAAAAATTGTTCATAATAGTGAAATAAACAGTAATGGAAACATCAAAGGTTTTGGTTTTTGCTTTGCAAACTTAAAACAGGAAGAAGAGAGTACGGACATAGCTTAAATATATTTGATTTATTTAAGAGAAAGAGAGGGAGAGAGGGAGAGAGAGATAGAGAATTAGAGAAAGAGAGAGGAAATAAAAACTTCAAATATGCTCATTAAGTTGCTAAAGCATGCTAACCTGTGAGCTAGAACTAGTAGCAGTTGATAAAGCAGTTGCCTGCTCTCCCTTACTCCACCTACAAAAAGATTTCTAGACTAATTACTTGAGTATAAAGAGCTATATTTACAACAACAAAAAATTATGGAAAAATAAGTGGTTAACATAGCATCAATTAGCACTGAACAATGGTACTCCAATTGCCTTTTTTATTAGTATTATTCTTTGCAGAGCATAGAGCTAATAAAACTTCAAGGGGTCTGAAAAAAAAGTTTAACTTTGAAGGCCTCATCTTGAAGGTAAAGCCCAGATCAAACATAAATTGGCTTAAGAAACTAAGAACTGAAATTGGCCACCTATTTGTTCAAAACATTCAAACGTAAACTAAACAAAGGATAGAAGTTGAATCTTCAATAAATTTTCTAATTACATTAAAAGCACTGAGTAACTACTGTCCAGCAGTACTGAGCCACCAATAAAAATTAAACAAAACTAGATTTTAAATCCACAAAAAGTGGTCAAATAAATGACTACGCACAGTAAGTTTCAGCAGGTTAAAGCAAACTCATTGATGGCATGAACCAACTCAATCTATGAAAACCCAGAATAGTTTTGATGAGTCAAAACTCAAGCTACCTATTATGTCCATAAACTCAAACCCAGAAAGACCATAGTGTCAGGTGACTAGTACATATTAGTTATCCAGCAATTCATGTTCATCTCAAACTTTCAGACCCAATTTAGATTCCTTCAGAAAAATACAAAATTCTCATATAATTCATTGAACAAATTAAAAAGAGACATATATTGACAATTAAAAGAAAAAGGAAGAGGAGGGTATGAAACTGAACCGAGCAAAGGCGGAGTGAGAAGAAGAAGAAGGGGTGTGACCGATCTGAGGGTGAGCTGAGAATGCTTGGAGCCAACCATTGACGTCGACCTTGTTGAACCAAATGTCTCGGGCCGCAGTCACGGCTTCGTCGAGAGAAGCGAAAGGGGATGCCTTGGCCATTTCTTTGGCGAATTGGGTGCTTCCGCAGCATGCCAAAAACTCCGACTCCTCAAATTTCAATCCCATTTTTTTGGTTTTTGGTTTTTTCTTAATCTTTTCTTCTGTTGCTGCTCAAGTTCAAGCTATCCGTCTGCTGTGGCTGATAGTATGAGACTGGACTCTTGGAGAAGGAGGTCGATCTCTAACAGTCAAAGACTCCAAAATGGTAATGGACAAAGAGTCACAAGGCGCATGAGAAATAAAAAAAGAAAAAAGAAAAAAGAAAAAAGAAAGTTTGATAAATGCACTCCAACCTTACTTCGCACCCTTCCAAGTTCCAAGTGACTCGCATGGTAAATTTATTTTTATATATATACTTAAATAGTAATTATTCACCGTAGAGTAGAGTGATGAATTTTTCGCTCATCTAACCACCCACCAATGAATTTTGATGATCGAAACGTTTATATTTTAGGACATCATTCAAAAATCACTCTTACAAAAAATCAGTCAAATCGGAAACTGTTTAGCCAGTATATTACTGTCAACATCATTTACCCTTTAGTTGACGAATTGTATTTGTCTGCATAGTTTGAATAACCATACAATTATGAATTTGGCTGATTTTTTATAGGAATCTAAGAAATAGACGATCCTGATCATTGAATTCCTTACTCTGTGATTGCTGGATGGTTAGGTGAGCGTGGAATTTCCCTTTCTAAGGTGAGCGGGTGATCATTTATATATATATAAATAAGTTTCAACCTTACTCTAACCTTATTTATCGCACTCTTCCAAGTTTCGAGCGCTCGGTAGCGGGTGCGCACATTCGTACGTTCACACCTGATCGAATATGTATATATGTATATATACATGATTCGATCAGGTGTGAACGTGCAAACATGCAAACGCACCATTGAGTGCTCGATAGCTTCATCGAGTGCCCAACAAAGATTTCTTATAACAGGCGAGCGCTGCTTACAGCGCTCGACGCTGCTTCGTCTGTCGGATTTTGAGAGTAAACCTTCATCTTTTTACCCTATCCCAACCATAACATAAACGTCAACCAACCAGTGCCGAGCACTCAATAGTTGTAACATTTTGCACTACCGAACGCTCGACATTAGGTGTGAACGTTCGCATATGAATAGGCCTGTATATATATAATTTGTTAGATTAAATTGAAATGATATAACCTATAATAAATAGGCTAAATAATTTTTGATTTGACTGATTTTTTTATAAAGGTAATCTTTAAATGATGTTTTAAAATATGAACTGTTTTTATCATTGAATTGTAAAATGATGTTCTTATTTTTCTTAAAATAAGGTCATTCTCACTTGAAAATTTCCCTATATATATTTTTGGTTTTCTATTTAAGTAGTGTATAGAGAGAATCATTTTGCAAAAATAACTAGTTTCGGAAACCCTTTTAAAAGATTGCGTTTTGGACATGTGAAAGCTATAAGTTGCTCCTCCCTCGTTGTTTATAATGCTTCCGATTAATGATCTATAAATATTCATGCAACAATATGGTGGATTAATCTATTATCATCAATTAATGATTGAAAAATTGTCTATAAATTTTAATGTATCGACACAGTTGATAAATAGTCGATAATGATTTATAATGTATCAGATATATCATATAATACTAAAAAAGAAGAACACAAAATAAGATGACCAACCTCATAGTTCCGATTGGCAATAAAATTGGATTGATTGTAAATATCACACAATAACATCATACACAAAATGCTTGTACTTTGTGTTAGTGATTTAATTTTTCACATGTCTATAAAACCAAAAGAAAAAATACATTTCTCTAAGTGTCAATTTTTACACAATTTTTGAACACTAACTAAAAAGTGAACTGGTTTATCATTTTTTTCCAACGCATATCCTGATTTATCATTATAACAAATTAATAAATTAGAGATGTAAATGGCCAAAAAAAAAAAAAATAGAAATGTAAAATAAAAAGAAAAAGTTTATTATTTATTTATATAACATTAATACATTATGATGGGTGCCCATAGATAATTACATCCACCACGCCACGTCTCTGACCCAACTGTTTCTTTCTACTATTTGTATTGGATTAGATGAAATGAACAGACGCTAAGCTCCCACTTCCTCTACTTCCGACGACAACAGCATAGAAAACTTTGTCTCTGTGTGTGTCTCAGTTGTTTCAGCTCATCTTGGGTACAGTCATGACTTCTCTTAACTCTAGCCGACATGAAGAAGATTCGGTATAATCAATTTTCTAAGCTTTCATACCCTTTACATTATATATGTGTGTGTATTTGTTAACTCAATTCATACTATGCTCTGTTTGGTTGGTCAGAAAATTATTATATTTTGTTTCTTTTAAAATTAGGAATAAAGCTTTGAGCTTCATGTACCCTGTCTAATTGGTTTTTAATATTATTTTCCTTGATCTCTTCTTCATCATATATAATGTTTAAATTCCAATTTCAATTATTCTCTTGAATTGAGTAATTGTGATCAGTTTGTACGCTTACTTTACTTCCATGGTTACCAAATAATTGAAAATTTTCAAGTATGTTCTCAACTAAATTAATGTGTTTCTTTCTGAAGCTTATGCTTTGTTATTGTTATCTGCTAGGTTTTGGTACAACAGAATTTGTTTGTGAGGACATTGACATTGAACAGGCCTCGGCAATTGAACGCCCTTTCCTTTGAAATGGTATGCCCTATGATGAAAAGATAATTTACTGCCTTATTTTCTTAAATCACTCTGTGGGTTATATACATTACAATGTCTTGAGTTGGAAGTTTGACATCTTACTGTTCCTCATGACTAGAATCGAGTATAGTTAATATAAGCTTTGGTGAAACACAAAATTAATTGTTGTTTATTGCTTGTTTCATTTTTGTAGATCTCTCGCCTGTCGGAACTTTTCCTTGCCTATGAGGAGGATGCTAATGTCAAGTTGGTGATTGTCAAGGTACTCTTCTTCCATGTGTTAATTTTCACATGCATAATCTTTAAACGGCATCAAAGAGAAACAAGAAAGAATCTAGTAATAATCGATAGCCTTCCAACTTATTATCTCTCATTGTTTGGATGCTTGTTAAGGTGACAAAAAGGATTTAGAAGCTTAGGTTTTTTTTTTTTTTTTTTTTTTTTGTGGGAAGGACCAAAGGAGTAGATGAAGGAAAGAAGGATCACTTGGTTAGCTGGAAGTTGTGTCTAGTCCATGGGTTTTAGGTGGATTGGGTGGGGAATTTGAAGAAAAGGAACTTTCCTTTCGTAGGGAAGTGGTTGTGAAGATTTCCTCTGGAGACTTTGGCACTTAGTTACATTCCAATGGATGCAACTCCACTGAGGTGGTCAGAGGTTTTGGCTGATGCCCATGGAAAAACATCTCTCAGGGCCTTTCTGTGTTCTCTAATCATTCTCCCACAGTTAGAATGGGGGAGGGGTTTCATTTCTGGGAAGATAGTTGGGCCAGAGTTTCCACTTTTAGTGTCATCCCCCCCCCCCCCTCCTCATCTCTGTATGTTTATTCCCTTCTCTTTGTCTCCCGGGTGGGCTGCAGAGAGCATTGATGATTTATCTCTCCATTGTCTAGTGGCTTTGAGATTGTTGTATAATTTGTCGCAAGCTGCTAGGTTGAGCTGGGTTCTGTCCTTGTCCTGTAACGCCTTATATGTGGAGAGTTTTTGCTCCTTTGGTGGAGGGGAGAGGGCAAAGGTGCTGTGGAGATGTGGCGTGCATGTTAGCCCTATTTTGGGTGATATGATGAGAAGGAACAGTTTAATTTTTGATGGGACGGATGAGGAGTCTGTGGATTGCTTATGAAATAAGGTTAGATTTTGGGCTTCCGTATGGGCATCAGTTCCTTCTCAATTCTGCGACTGTCCCTTCAAATTTAGATGGGGAAGCTGCTGTCTCTTAAGTCTTTTGAGTGTGGTTGTCTGATTCGTTTTTGGATGGGTGTCGTTCTGACTGTTTTCTGCTAAGGTCTTTCCGTTTCATGTATATTGAGGCTTGTTTATTTGCAGAGTTCTAGTCCACCTTGATTGTACCTCTCAGTTTTTATTAAATTCAGTTCCATGTTATATAAAAAGAACTAGTACAAGACATATAGAGTTTTTTTTTCTTTGGGGTATTTGATGTTTGTTAATGTTTTCTCTTAAAAAAAAAAATGTTTGTTAATGTTTAAGCATCTATTCACCATTATTTTTGACAGACCTATGCTGTGTACTTACATTTACTTTTTAGCTGCATTTTAATATCTAAATTTTTTGGGTTTTGTGTAAAGTCTGTGAGCATCAAAGTCCATGGCTTGATATGGTGAACCCACAATCCTATGAAGATGTAGGGTCTACTGAATTAAGATTTTAATGGATTTTCTCCAAGATAAGTGTAATATAAGTTTAACGAGAATGTACATTTTATTACCACTTGCAGCCCCACATAGCAATTTATCTTGATCCTTTTTCTGATGGAAGGCTGAGAGCAAGAGAAATTCAGCAATTTTTTGGCATTTACCAAAACAGGCTTAATATTCCTGGTTTTATTTTCATTGTTTTCATGTCTTCTTCACTTAATTATCGCTGCGTCCGTAACCAAATCACCATTACAACCCCACCATATCCTCAGCTCAACCTAACAATTCCCCACCACTCACAATATCACAAAAGCAAACTATCTCTAACACTATTACCTTAAGCAAGCACTAACCCATGTAGTAAATCCAAAAGACTACAGTTGAGGGATTCGTTGACACTGAGTTAAAAGTTCCAAGGATGGTTTTTTGACAAACCACAAAATTTCATTTGTAGTAACTTGCAATTTTATTACCTTTTTGAGGTTGGTGAAACATAAATAAGATTGTTGACTTATCTTTTTCACCTCGAGCCTGACAAAGCCTGGACAAGTCACTTGACGAATCTCAGCCAGGGTTGTTTATGGTTCATTCCCAACTAAGGATTTGAGCTACTTCGTGATATCATGAGTCACAAGGTCTCAATTCTGCGCACTTCATAGCAATGCCACAAGGTTGTTAATTCAAACTATAACATATATTACTTTGGTGTATAATGTATTGTGGAAGATATAGAGGTTGCGTTTTCATCCACTAATGCTTTGAACGAATTAATGATTGAATGTGCATACTCCTTTTTCCAGCTATACAATGAAAGGAATCAATATGACTTATATGCCATCTGTTCTTGTTTTTGGTGTGTTTAGGGGAAAGGAAGAGCTTTTTGTGCTGGTGGTGATGTAGCGGCTGTGGTTCGTGATATTAATGAAGGTACAGCTCCTTTCGTCATCCGTCTTTTTTTTTTTTTTAAGAAAAAAACCTAATTGTGTTTTTAGCTTCTTCTGTTGCATATCAGACAACTTTACTGATCCTAATCATCAACTAATGAGCTATAGCCTAGTTGAGGTGCATGTCATCTATATCTTATGCCTTAAATTTTCAACTATTATTCATTTCCCTTTTCTGGTTCTGTAGCTTGAGTTAGCCACCTTTCATTGGGAAACTGCTGAATTTTATTAACTCTTTTATTATTTATTTATAGAGTTTTTTTCAATTTTAGTACCTGGACTTTGGCCTTTGTCCCAATTAGGTAATCAAACTATTTTGTTGCCCCTAAAAAAAAAAAAAACTATTTTTTGTCCCAATTTCATACCCAAACTTTTAGTTTGTCCAAATTTGGTATAGAATGTCACTTTTATCAAATAGTACTAACAAACTTTGGTCATGTGCCTTACACAAGTCTTATATCAAGGGTCAGTTAACTCTATTCATGAACCTGGGTTGACTAGAATGCCCCAAACTTTGACGCCATTTGTTAGTACTATTTGACGGAAGTCACAGTATATACCAAATTGGGACAAAATAAAAGCTTAGGTATGAAATTGGGACAAATAATAGTTTGGGTACCTAATTGGGACAAGGGGCAAAGTTTAGGTTACAATTTTGAAAAAAACCCTTATTTATAAGATGCAGTAGAAATTACTGCCAACCTGATATGATTATGTTGCCGATTTGTATCACTTAGGAAACTGGAGATTAGGTGCCAAATTTTTTCAAAAGGAGTTTATCTTAAACTACTTGATGGCAACATACAGTAAACCCCAGGTGACCCAGCTCACTTTCTATGTGTAGTTTTCATATTAACTTCTATTATGACTTTCGGTATCAGATGTAGTCTTGGTCAAGTTAGCATATATTTGAAATATGTATTTTTTCTTACTGTGAGTATGAACATCATTGAAGGTTTCAATTCTGAATGGAATTGTCATGGGAGGTGGGGCTGGTGCTTCAATACATGGTAGATTCCGTGTGGCAACTGAGAATTCGGTATGTTTCCCACCTTTTTTCTGGTCTGAAGTTAAAAAGTATTCAGCTGCATCCTCTAGATTTGAAGTATTTATAAATCGCATCTTTGCCTGACTTTTAATCTGGAATGATGATTCTTGTTTATTATAGCCCACTTAGTTATTTAATGCTTTGCTCTTGCAATTCAAATATGTATGCTTACATAATCTGCTTTTTTTGTTTTGTTTTTTCTTTTTGTCCTTTTTGTGTTGAACTATGGTCAGGTGATTCTGTATTTTCTGCAATTCTGCTTATGTTATTCACAGTAGAATATGACTCGACTATACAGGCATAATTGTGAGTGCCCTTCAGACCCAAAAAAAGAAAATTGTGAGTGCACTATTTGCAAAATTTCAATGCTGCATGTGTAAGCTATGCAATTATCAGTTGGTTTCAAGACACTGAAGTAAACTTTTATTGCTTTATATGAGACCCAATGCTTGTATGAGTACATTGAAAATCTTTTCATTGTGAACTTGATCAAGCTTCAAGCACTGAAAACATAGGGTTACTGTTTGGGGA
Organism: Dryas drummondii; assembly: GCA_003254865.1. Taxonomy (NCBI): domain Eukaryota; kingdom Viridiplantae; phylum Streptophyta; class Magnoliopsida; order Rosales; family Rosaceae; genus Dryas; species Dryas drummondii. Next base: position 153,791 of record QANW01010502.1, on the reverse strand, counting down.
CCAAAGTCCATTGGCTTTGATATAAAATAAGGCGTATGCTGAAATGTGTGGAAAAAGATTGATGGCATACATTGGACATTTTAAAGTATAGAATGAAATATTTTTTTAGTGGATAATTTTATTTTTGCACTATATGGCAGACTTTTAAATAACAAGCACACAAGGAAGGCGCAGAAGTTGCCATTTTTATGCAAGACTAGGGGGGAATGAATAAAATCCCAAGCTATATGTATAATGTGGGTCTTTGGTTTGACACTTTTATTGGGAAGATGAGAAATGCTAGGTTTTATTCTTTATGGAAAAGCAAGAAAATTTTTCATTTGTTTGAAGAAGTTTCACGCCACTTTTATCTGATCTATGCACTGTGATATTTATACCATTGCTGTGGGTGTTACAAGCTACGGTTTTCTAGTGGAATTACGGTGATGCAGTTCATGACAATTTACCAATTTATCCATTTAGATTGTTTATTTCATTTGGGAAGGCAATTAAGAAGCTATCTTCTTTAAAGTAGCTGGTCCTTCTTATTTCTCATTAACCTTATGCAGGTCTTCGCAATGCCAGAAACAGCTTTGGGACTCTTTCCAGATGTAGGTGCCTCCTATTACTTGTCCAGACTTCCTGGATTCTTTGGTAATCCCTGTTATATCTTCGATCTCTGGACTTGTGTTCTAAAGTGAATCTTTTGCTTTTCTTCACTACCTTTTGTATGATTAATATAAGATTATTGAAAAGCGCCAAAATGGGAGCAATTCCAATGTAAACAGGAAGTACAGAGAAAAAAAAAAGGAAATCATAAGGAGTAAAAGTTTAAACCTCAAATTTACAAAACAATTCTTAAAATACCAACCCTTACCAAAAGAAGGGATAAATTTCATCCTCTTTAGTAATTTCACCCTCACATTGCTAGCGAGCAATATTTGAATTTAGTCTTCACTCTTTAAACAGTTGAAATGTATTGTCTTTGTCTAGCAGTCAACAATCATATGTAATACACTCTTTACTTCATAGTTCGTATCATCATATTTGCCCAGTAAAATTATAACTAGATATTACCATCATATTTGCTAAGAAAAATTACAATTAGATGCCTCATATAATATAGTCTTAAAAATACTACTCGAACTTATGAGTTATGACCTTATATATGCCTTATTTATTAAAAGGGTGTTTGTCACAAGATAAAAGATTTTGCTTATTATAAGAAGCATACTACCATTATTTTTTTTTTCATTTACAATTTAAAAAGTTATTTTTTTGTTTTATCTAGTTATTGTTTGTCACAAGACTCACAACAAAATATAATTAAATTTTTAATTGATATAGATTTTCTTGTTATTTATTTTAGAGGCTTTTTTTATTTTTTATTTTATTTTTACTTTTAGTTCTCCATCTTTTATCAAGTAGTGAAATCCAGGATTTTTTTTTTCTAATGATTATAGTTTTTTAATCTCTTTTCTCAATTTTATTTCATGTTTGTTTGTTTGTTTGTTTCTTTTTTTTTTGTTTAATCATATGATATATCAATGATCTTCCTGTATCGATTATTGTGTTTGATATTGAACTTTGTAGACACTCTTTTGTACTCTTATTCATCTCCCCCCTCCTAAATATGTGGCAGGAGAATATGTCGGTCTTACAGGTGCCAGATTGGATGGTGCTGAAATGCTTGCTTGTGGTCTTGCAACTCACTTTGTTCCCTCAACGGTACGCTACGTCCTATTATTATTGGTGTTATTCTATACCAATAATCATATTTGACATTTAACAAGATGATAATTTGATTAGTTTAGGAATTATGATGGTTGAGAATCATAACTTCATAACAAGTATCAGCATGGTTTTGCTTCCTTTTGGGAATTTTGTGCACATTATTTTCTAGCTTTTTTTATGCCTAGTTGGTGCAGAATTGCAATGAGTCACAGACTTGGGTTTTGTTGACTGTCATGTGTTTTTAGTCAATAAACTTTTCCTTTTCCTTTTGTTACTTTAAATATTTACCCTCAGTTTTGTTAACTTCCCTTCCCTCTTCTCACATTAACAATTTTATCACCAAACACCTCTAACTTGTAGTATTGGCTTCTATAAGAAATATTGTGCTGAGGAATTGCTGGTAGATAAGCTGCAAAATTCAAGTGAAATGTGAACAATGGCATTTCCATAGGTCTTGGCAGTCAATCCTGGCATGAGCAGTTTTCTGCAGTGCTGTTAATGTCTGGAAAACAAAAGTTAATTCTTGTGTAATCTTAAACTAAAACCCACAAATGCTTTCATATTTCCAAGGAAACTTCCTCAAAGAACGTTCAAAAGAATATGGGTAAAACCTAAGATCAACGAACAAAAAGAACGCATCTGACATGACAGAGAGGAAAGGAAGGTGACCTGGACACCAGGGTTGGGGTTTCTTATTGCTAAGGGAAGCTTCTGGCAGGAAATTTGGGTAAAGGAATCTGTTTAGATTGGTGTTAAACTTATACATAATAAAAAATGAGGGGAACTTTTGTTTTTCTTTTTTTATGAGAAGGCAGGCATTACTGTCCATCAGAAAGCTCTATGCACTTTATTCATGTCTATTGCGAGTTTAGAGTTTACTCTTGACCCTAGAATATAATTATAATTTAGGGTCACCATGACCTGGTAATACTTTAGAGATGTCGTAAATCTTGTTGTTAAACCAGTTATGCTTTCTTGGTTATATTTCATTTCTCTCTCTAAATTAAATAACAAGTTATTTTCCCTTCAATTATCTGAAGGCTACTTAGTTATTTTGAGTGCATTTTATGTGTTTCATTGGTCGACAGAGATTGTCTTTGTTAGAAGAAGCTCTATGCAAAGTAGATTCAAGTGATTTTGCCACTATTTCAGCAATTATAGATGAATACTCACAGCATCCTGCTCTGAAAGCAAAAAGTGCTTATCACCGGTTAGTATTTCTTCTTTAATACCTTTTGTTTGGGCCTTCTGAATCTTTTGGACTGTAATTCATTTGCAATGTTGTCTCTGATCCTAACTCTTTAGGGAAGTTACTGTTCTGCATGAATCCTATTTTCTCACTGTAGAATTGTCAATGGAATACACAAAAATATATAATCATTTTTGGAGCTGCAGCACAGCTCACGAAATTGTATCACCACCACAAAACCTTGGCCAACACCTAGTTCCTAAAATTGCACAGTATTCTTAATATTAAAATTAGAAGCACATTGGAATGTCTAAATTGCTATGCATGTAGAAATTTCTATTGATGAAATTGGTAGTTTGCCGTGCACATTAAGGAAAGTAGCTACATCTTAATGAATGATTCTTTTAGTAGCTTTCCATTGCGTACTCATGAAATGAATGATTATTTTAGTTCAATTAAACCCATTGTTTGTTGATGAACTGATTATTTATTCGTAAAAAATCACAAGTTTGGAATATGTTATTCATTTCTTTTGGTTACAGGATGGATCTTATTGACAAGTGCTTCTCTCGAAGAACAGTAGAAGAAATTTTATCTGTGCTGGTAAGTCGATTTGAAATTTAAGATATTGGAAAAGTTAGTTTGATATTTAGTGTGTTCTGTATCCTTGGAAAGTTTGTTAGTCACTTGGCTTTGTACTAAAATAGTTTACTTTTAGTGTTTTCTACTTGGTCCTTGGTGAAGAATTTACACTTTACTTGACCATACCTTATGCTTGCTATTGAAGGAGAAGGAGGCTACGAACAGGGTGGATGATTGGTTATCTTCAACAATTCAATCACTGAAGAAGGCATCGCCCATGAGTTTGAAGATTTCTTTGAGATCGGTATGTTAGCAGCAGTCTTTATAATTGCTCTGAATTAATTCTCAAGTATCAAAATGATATGATTACTTTGTGTTGAAGCATGACATAGCAGCAATTCCTAAATTTTGAAGCCTTATCAGTAATCTGTTACATCTCAGCTCCATAAGAAAGGGGGGTTTTGGCCTTCTCCTTATATAGGCAAGATATAGATGGCTTGTTATGCACAGGGCATTTGGTATAGGGTTTTATAAGTTCACTCTAAAGATATGAAGTCATGCTTTGTATTTTCATAATTGTATACCAAAAAATTGAAGTCATTCATGGTCGTCGTCTCCTTATTGTTGGATTGAAGGTAGATGGATAACATTTTGTAGGGAGTAAAGTGAGTTTTCAATAATAGCTCAAACTAGATTACAAACTAATGGGTCAGCCCTATAGAACAATCCTTAGTTCTGACCAGTCAGGACATTCTCATCCTTACATACTTGGAGTCCAATAATATTACTACATGCTCACTATAGTAAACAGAACTTTCTAAACAAGCAATTGAACACCCATTCTCTTCCTACGTGTCCTAACCCAACAACCGAAACCCATGTAAATATTTAAAAAATGACACGTATAATATATTATTGGACTACATGAACTTTTAAGGATGAAAAGGTCCTCATTGGTCAGTACTCAGGGCCCAAGTATTATTCAGCCCTATATATTTGTATTGGTGATACACCTTGATATGAACTCATGAAGGGCCACATTAACATCTCAAATAGACTGTTGGGAAAGGCAAATATACATTTATGAAATATCTCTTTTTACTTTAGCCTAAGCAGAGAATGAGGTATTCTAAATGTCACCTAAGAGGCTAAGACTAGAAATTTAAGTTCCATACCATCCTAATTTTTTTAGGACAAATATGAAGAAAATTTATGTTGTAAGAGCTTGAATCTTGCAAATTGTAGACTTGATATTAATTTTGGCATTGCAATTCTAGATTAGAGAAGGAAGGCTCCGGGGAGTTGGTCAATGCCTTGTTCGTGAATATAGAATGGTTTGTCATGTTTTGCGAGGAGAAGTCAGCAAGGACTTCAGAGAGGTTCAGCTTACTCACATAGTTTTCCTTTCCTAATTTATTCTTTTTCTTTTGGATGATTTAACCTTGCTGCTATTTGCAGGGTTGCAGAGCTATATTGTTGGATAAGGATAGGAACCCAAAGGTAGATGGGCATTCTGTTTCCCATATATATACATATGTAGAATATATGCATATATTGTTGGATAAGGATAGAATTGTCCCACATTTATATATGTATAGTTGTATACATATTTGTGTGCATACATGCATATATGTGTGTGGATCGTACAAATATGTGTATATATATATATATTTGTACAACTTGGACTAAATTTTTCTTTTGTTTCCTTCGTTTTGGTCTTCAATCCAGTGGGAGCCTTCTAAATTGGATCTCATCACAGACCATATGGTTGAGCAGTACTTCTCCAAGATGGATGATGAAGAATGGGAAGACTTAAAGCTGCCTGCAAGATCCAACTTGCCTGTAACTGCCATTGCGAAGCTCTGAGTGATGTCATGGTGTTTTTACCTACTCAAACCTTTTAGCATGTGCAGGCTATTTAGTTTGAGATCTTATGTCAACAGGTACATATAGGCACACCACTCTAATTCATGTTACTAATGCCTGCTATTCAGCCATATCGTAGGTCTTGTATCAGCCCCATTAAATTTCCATAATCCCATGGCTGCTAGTCTAGGTGAAATAAATCAGTACTTACAATTGGATTTAAAGCATATAAAGATGCGTATTTACACATTGTATTAAAAGAGGCATTCTGATGATATTAATGTGAAGCCTATTGGGAAGCCTTTTTTCAACTTGCAATTTACACTTACTTTAAGGTGCAGTCTTGCATTGAAGTTTTATGCACACTCGAACTATCAAGCTTGTTTGTAAACAATATCTGCAAGGACAGGCTGTAGTATCCTCTGAAATATCCTGCAATTTTAATCACCCAGTTGACTAGTTGAGTATAAGCAGCCTATGGATTTTGTGTTTCTAATACTATGATTTTACATATTTAAGAGAAGCTTGTTAGATGCCGGTACAAGTACAGAAAGAAAATATTATGTGTGCTTCTGATGCGATGTGATTTAAATTTAGAGAAAGAGTGATAAAAGATAATTTAATTATATTTTTAGAAAGAAAAGAAAAAGTAAGTTGCCATTACTTGCATGTATGCTTTTTTTTTTTTTTTTTTTTTTTTGGGGGGGTAAATATGAATTGATGTTCTTGGTAGAGTGTTAAGGGGTCACTCTTAAAACTTTTGGGTCAGAAAATGAAACCCAAATTGCTTTTTGTTATTTGTATATAACATTTAATCATTTTTACAATTTCAATGCTTAGACATTTGAAAACTTGCCTCCATCACATAGATGTGTATCTTCGGCACACCAATAACCAACCTCTTGAACAGCATGTGTCCAAAAGTCGTGGTTCTCAATTTAATATTTTAGCAGCAGCTGCTGGAGCCTGCTGCTTAACTTGGATGGCCAGTTCAAATAGAAACTTCTTGTACGTATTGAGTCTATTGACTGTCTTTTCGTTTTGAGGGGATACTCAAGTTTATTTAGGAACACAAAAATTTTCTGCTAGCAACTTTGCTTTAATTAATCAAATAATTAGCTTGGTCATGCTGAGTGAGTCCATAGTAATGCTGAGTGATTGTGTTGCCATTGGTTACGTGACTACGGTAATCCAAAAGAATTGAGTTGATCTAATATTTGCTTTCCCTTTTGGATATTTGTTTTTATATTTCTCATTTATACACAACTACTAGAAGAGACGTAGAGTACTCTTTGATTTAAGGGAAAATTACAGTTTAGTTCTTATAACATTTCTTATTTGGAAAAAAAACTTTAAGACTTTTTTTTTTTTTTTTTTTTTTTTTTTTTTTTTTTTTTTTTTAAAATAATGCTTTTTTTTTTTTTTTTTTTTTTTTTTTTTTTTTTTTTTTTTTTTTTTTTTTTTTTTTTTTTTTTTTTTTTTTTTTTTTTTTTTTTTTTTTTTCAAATAAAGCCCTTATGTTTTCTAAATAAAATCCTTTGATCATTGACTTGTCAAAGAAATATGTCATTACTTTTTTATTTTTTGAGGGTATAAGATACGGGTTAATCTGATACCTTCCTAGGATATAGAATGAGGTTTGTGAAGACTGCAAACTCAAAATCTCAGAATTAAAATTTAATATAAAGCCGAAACCAGGGCTTGACAAAGAAATAAAAATACATTGTCGAACAATAAAAAATAGTCGCCGACCGCTCGGCGCTTGGTATGTGTGAAAAAAATAGAAAATAATGGACCAATATTGTATAACATAGAATGATTATAATATTATTGGACTTTAGTTAGAATTTTAAAAGCTATAAGGTTTTATTCAGGATATTGTAAAACTAAAGGATCTAAATAAAAGTCTCCTTTGATTTAATTTATTCTTTAATAAATTGTCTCAGGACTTTTAAAAAATAAAAAATAAAAAAATTCAGTTTATCTAATATGAAAGAAGAAAACCGAAAGTATTGAACTACATGAGCTTTAATAAGAGAATAGGCTATTTGAAAATAGTTGTTGACGAAGATTCAAAACTTATTGATTCTATCTTTCTGTATGCTAACTTCACGGCAGATGCTACCTTTCTTGGACAGTCTTTACACTCATTTGACTCATTTCGGGTTGTACTCATGATTTCATGTTGTAATTCTTTTTTCTCAGCCAAAAAAAAGAAAAAAACAAAAACTGCATTATACATCTCAATCGTTGATGGATGATCCAATGACTTGAATGTGTGTCCTTTAACTTTGTTCATCACAAAGTCACAACGCTTTACTTAATTTAGTGTCTTAACATTGATATAGGTGTGGAGGCCCATCCATGGCTTCACTTCACATGCATCTTGAATTTAGTAGAAAAGATTTGATCCTCTGTTTGAGGTGCACCACAATTATGTATTCATGCAACCTATATATAGTTGATGTCCTTCCAGGGTAAATTTACAAGAAATGAAAGTAGTCCTAATAGTATATCAAGCTGGTAGTTGGGGTCTTGGTCACTGGTCAGACCTGCAAGAACATAACTTAATTATAGCATTCACACACGTACAGTAAGTACGTCCAAACAGTCCAACAATACTTTAAAAACAAATTTTTCATTTGTTTGAAGAAGTTTCACGCCACTTTTATCTGATCTATGCACTGTGATATTTATACCATTGCTGTGGGTGTTACAAGCTATGCACAATAATTATGTTCAATATATTTGAAACGACCATGCACAATGAATCATATGAAATCCATATTTTCGCAATATAAATATTTATGTTATGTTTTATATTTTGAGAAAAATATTTATGTTTTCTTAGTAATTCAATAAGACAATTTAATTATAATTATATTAACTAAATTTCTATATTTTGAAATCACCCATACCAAATATGAACGCACGCTTATTTTTTCACCGTTCTGTTGCCAGAACTCTCAATCTCAGTTAGCTGTCGCTTATTTGAAGAATATGCCATGGACTATACTTCTCCATAAACTTATGGCTGTGATTTGGCATGGTTTCTTGGAAGCCCCAAATTCTGTCATCTTAATTCTTACCCACCTATAAATTATGCAATGAATCTATCGTGTACGCATTACAATATTAATCGGAAAAAATAAGATTTTTAAAGCAAATCTAGAGAAGCACAGTTCCTTGTGATCAACAGAAATAAAATATATTGTTACCACAAATGAACCAATATTTAAATCATATTAAATTTCAGAGGATTTTTTTTATATTAAATAAGATATTTATATTGTTAGATTGTTAATTAATCTCAATCACATATATTCAGATAAAAATCAACCTAATCAATTCTTCAAAATTCATGTTTCCAGATTGTGAATAAAAGAATACTTCTTAATCCAAATTTATTTCCCAACCTGATTACCAGTTCAGACTTTCTTGAGAAAATTGTATATTGATGTAATATTTGAAATTTAATACAAAAATTGAAAGAAAAAAAAAAACTCTAATTAGCTAGAATCATTCACAAATCCCAAATAGTCCTTCAAATCACAAGGGAAGCATGGGTATCTTTTCCATGTGTTGCCATGCATCTTGAAGATCTTCACCACCTTATCCTTGGTAGAAGATCTGCCATCCATATGCATCAATGCCAGAAGCTTCTTCACTGACCCATAAATCAACATTTCCTCCAATACCCTTTCAGTTGGGTGAAAATTACAAACCAACCAGATGATCTTCACCCCAATCTTGGTGGCAGCATTGGAAACAAGCAGCAACTTTTTGGAAATGGCAACAATGCCCATGCCATGTTCCACCAAGGCCAGCCTTCCCTCAGCACATTCACAAAGCAATTTTACCAACTGCAGCATTTTCTCACACTTGGATCGATTGAATGAGTCTGATAGTAGCTCTATTAGCACACAAATTGCTCCTGCTTCAATTGCCCTCAACTTGTTTTTCTTTGATGCCCTTAAAATTTCAATCAAGACCTCCAAGGCACATGAACTTGCCTTGCTACAAATTTCATCTGAAACAAGCTCCAACAAGGACTTAAAGAAATCTATACCTTGATCTTGAGTTACAAAGTTCCAATCATAATTGGTTTTCGCCATTTTCCGGAATATGGTAATTGTATGAAGCCGTGCCTCAGCAGTTCCCCGCTGAAGCATGATGGACATTGATCTGGTGGATTCTTGTTTCGATAACAACTCAAACGTACTCTTCCCTTCTTCCTCCTCCGATATAGGAAGTTGGTGGAGAACGTTCAGAGCCTCCTCGCAGGCTCTGAACGTCGCGAAATCCGAGCTCTCCATGAGAATTTGGTCAAGGATTTGAACAAGAACTTCAACCCCATTGGATCGAAGGAAATCATTTTTCGTCTCATCACCCATCTCGATGATGGACCGGAGTTTTTTCAATGAACTCACCTTGAATGGGGATGACATGATGGTGTTAAGAAGCGCTTTTATCTCATCATGTTTAGAAGAAGGCCTTGGTGGAGATGTTGATGAAGAGGAAGCAGATTTAGAATCCTCTTTGATTTGCCATGCAACAATGAGCCTCTTGAGGATGTGGTTTGGAATTGTATCATAATTTTCAATGCTTTGCATTGTGGCTGGGCATGTTTTCTTCTTGTAGGTGAAGAACCATTTCTCAATGTTCACACGTTCGTATGTGACCCCAGTGGTGATGGTGACAGGGTCCTTCATGAGCTCCATGGAAATGGGACATCTGAAATGGTATGGAGGAAAGTCCTCCATGGCTGGATCTGAAGCTTTTCTCTCCAATATCTCTTGATCATCATCCATTGCATGAAATGAAAACGTACTATGCAAAGTGAAAGGGTCCAAAGGGAGTTGGGGATATGAGGTTACTTTATAATTAACATCAAAGCTTTCATATAAAGTAAGAGGGAGGAGGGTGTGGAAAGTCCAAAAGAGGGAAAAAATCAAAGTCAAATAATATGGATGTATTTGGTAGCTGTTAAACAATAAATCCATAAGAAAGCCGGAAACTTTCTTTGTTTTTATTTTTTTGGTTTTACTTTTTATTTTTTTAATAAGTCTACTATAGTTCTGGTGTATTCCTATCTGACCCCAAATTTTGTGTATTTTTGCATTAGAATCCAAAACTTTAATAATTATGAGATCTGCACCGCTGGAAGAACTTATTTTGCTTGACAATATATATATATATATACAAGAATGTTCTAAAATTAACTAGTTAGTAAGATAATACAAAACTAACCACTCTATTGGGCCCACTGCACAATGTAATTTCAAAATCCGAACTATTTATTTTTTAGGCCTTACTTCGAAGATCATTTATGTAAAAAATTTTCAAGATCGAAAGTCATTTAGTCATTTGATTATAATAACAACTATTTTTTTGCTTTTATTGAAAATACTGATCGTCTATTTATTTGATCACAATCAGATGATTATATGATTAATTTTCGATTTAGTTAATTTTTTGTAATGATGATCTTTGAAGTAGGGCCTAAATAATTAATGATTCGGATTATGAGATTAGTGATGTGATGAGCCTAAAAGCATAGTTAGTTTCGTATTAACTTGTTAATTGGTTAGTTTTAGAACACTAAATATATATATATATATATATGGCAAGCAACATCATGGTATTGAGTAACTGATACATGTCTTTGGTGGGTTCAGGTTGGGGCATATCAGCATATGCATGTTTAAGTTTTAATTCTCTTCCAAAAGGGCATTGAATGACAAGATATGGGAATATCAAAAAGAAAAAAACTGACCTAATTTATTATTTTGAACTTTGTGAGACTGTTGATTTGAATTATTGATTAAGTGGACTTAATTTTAAGTAAATGTGTGATGTCAAATTGACAGTATAATAGTATAAGTATAACATGACACGAATTTGACAATATATAAACACCATCTTTATTACATTATAATATGAGTTGGTTTGTCCAATTTTTTTTCCTTGCAATTGTACCAAGTGTACAAACATATATTGCTGGTTCACAAATATGGAATTGACAGATTTGAATATATTGGGGTGAAGAAATAATTATTCAGGTCAGATGTATATATTAAGGAGCCAATTCATTGACAGCACAAATAAATTTGTGTTAAAATGCAAATTCATTGGCTTATTAGTAAATTAATGAAAATATATATCACACCGATCTTTAAATTTATAAATGGTTGTGCCAGCATTATAATGACTCATTAGACGCACAATAAGTCTCATTTTATCCACCTTGGTCCATTTTTCATGATTAACCTAACAATAGTGCTAGATATCTCACTATATCACAATTTCATACCATTTTATGTGACAACTTACATGACATTTATATATTGGATACTAAAAAATAAAAAAAAATCTAAAATGAAAAAGAAAAAAATCTATCTAATAAAGTAATTAATGACACGTAAGATGATATAAAAATATAGTAAGTATAACATTATTCTAAACCTAATAATGAGTTGATTATCTAGTTTTCAAAATAAGATACATTAATGGGGGGCCAGGTCCCATGTTCTTTTAAATAGGAACTGAAACTCGTTTGTATACACTCATAACATAGGGTTGGTCTTGATTTTGTTTAGGACGTTAATTGAGTTCAAATTTCAATTAAATACACAAAACGTCGTTTGATTCTTTTCTTAATAACGCAGGGGCAAAGAAAAATTATGTGAATTGTGGGGTGCAAATTAAAATAGACTAATATAGCCGACCGTTTGGGGAGTTGACTTTAGAAACGTTGAGCAGTAGACCAGTAGTAGTATATATTGCTGTATTATTAATGCACTAGTCAATACATACATCACATCTTAAGCTGCGCAAGACACGCATGGCTTAATTTTCATATTTATTTTTATTTTTAAAAACCTATGATTAATTTTCTCATATTAAAAAAGAAAATTGGCATTTTCAATTTTTCAACTATGCATGAATTTCCTACTACTTACAAAACACACGGCGAGGACTGCGAGGCAAAACATGTTCTCAATATGGTTTCTTATGATTCTAACCATGATTTTTATATTCAATAGCTTCTGTCAGGCGCCGTTGAGCTGTTTTGCTGACCATCTACTCTATCTCTACAGGTGAAAATCGGAATTAAAGGAATATTAAAATTAGGGTGGAACGTGATAGTTTGACAGAATAATAGAAAAAATGGATTAATACAAAAATACAGTTGATGATCATAGTAGTTTGACAAAGTGGATATGATAATATATAGTATATATGTTAAAGGTACTAATATATATATAGCTGGCTCGAAGGGGAATGTGTCCTGAGGACTTGGTTTCTAGCCCCCCGTTCTCCCTGCTTGGTCTGCTTGGTGTGTTATTAGCAGATGGACTACCATTGAATTAGTTTCTGTATATGTTTTTCTGCATTATGTTGCTCTGTTTCATTGTTTGTTTTAGTTTGGTGCTTTATGTGTACTTGGTTTGGATTTGGCTTCTTAATGGAATGGTTTCCAATTGATCCAAAAAAAAAAAAAAAAAGGTACTAATAATTATCTTAATTTTTCAAATTCAAATGGATATGATAGTATTTCATTTGTTTATATATGTGTATATTTACTTATATGGAGTTGACAAGCTTGGGTATGAACTGCATTAATATTTCTTCAAATATCTACATTTAAACTACATGAGAATTAAACTCATATATTATTTGCACATATTTTTATTAGAATGGATCACTAATCAATCAAATTTGTACGCTTTTTATTGATTATAATACAATTGTGATTATACTAATAGAGAAATTAAGGGTGACTGAAATATATATTGCATGGAACAATGTTGGTGTCTCAATATAGTTGCCCACGTCTGATCAATTGAATAAGTTGATCGAGTTGGCAGAACTCGAAGATTTTGGTTCTTTTGGGGTTGTAATGCTGTGTGGTTTAAACATAGGTGTTTAATTTGACATGAGGGGTACGGTGTTGTTAAAACTCCAACCTAGCTAATTCATCCAAATCCATCAATCCAATTTGATGATGACTTTGATAGATCGAGTTGATTGGGTTTTAAATTTAAAAACTTAATTACACCTATAGATCGGTGGACGGGTTTACTTTGTCAAATTCCAATCCAATATTTAGTTGGTCATGCTTGTTTGATCAGAGAAGAAACCCAGTTCCAAGATTCTTCTTATTCAAAGGAGTGAGATGTTTGGCTACCCAACTTTACTGCTTACCCTTCCTCCTAAGGGCAGAGTTAGAAATTTTTTATGAAGAGGTCAGGTATCCTACAAATGTTAATGAATAGAATTACATTTGGGTTTGGAGCGCTCGCGCCACTTCTCCCCTACATGTAGCTTCTCCCCTATTTTCCCGGCCGTGAGAAGTCTCATACAACTTTATATGATGATATCTCCTTTTTTTTTTTTTGTTTTTTTTCTTCTTAATTTGATGTTTCGATAATTTTGTCCATTTTCGTCAAAAATCAACCCCATAATATGATCCGAATTAATTAATATTAGATTGAATTGATTTTAATTTTATCGATTTTGAACCGATGAGCTAGCATCACTAAAAGATTCATATGCATGTCATATATATGTTGCTTTTTTAATCTGTTTACTGAAAAGATAGTAATTCAATATCTCTAGTAAATATATAGATTTCCATAAATATTAAAAGAAAAATAAAAAAGTCTTCCTATATGATCAGATGCAACCAAAATCCAGCATTTGAGGATTATCATATAACATCATCTCTCAGATGCTCAAGTTACTAATTTTTTAAGCTATGATTAGACGGAAAAAATAGTAATAAGAGAGAAGATAAAATGATTGGGCCAAGTAGTGGCAAGGGAGTGTACGTATGTGAAATCATATGGTTATTAATTATGAGTAGACGAAATTTGTTATCACATGATATGATATCGATGTGTTATAATAAAATTTTATATGTAATCCAACAATAAGAGATGTGATGGTTTTTATTTTATTTTTTATTTTATCAAAGAGATGTGATGGTAATTAAGAATAATTAAGACTTAAGGATAGGCATCGTGTTAATCACTAGTCAAAGCTTACTTTTAAATTAAATTTTCTTATGTTTTAATATGTCATGCATGTGTGGAAATAGAATAAGGTCAGAAGCAGAAAGGAATAAGATAATAAGATGCCAAATTGTCTAAGGTCTAATTTTCATATTGTTTTTTATATTCTTTGCTGGATTTCTTATCAAAATCTTTCTCTTTGATTTTAGGCTGTTTTTCATTTTATCTAAACTTGTAACACATACTTGCTACCAAAAATTAATCTCAATGAATAATGTGGATTAATTTATTAATACATTGCTACTTTAGGATTTGTAAAATGGTTTTTCTTTCTAAATCACAATTTTTTTTAGGGCAATACTATGGTGCTCAAATTTTGTACCCTAGTTTGTGCCCAAATGTCAAGCCCCAAAACTCCGTGACAATGGCACACACTCTAAGAATTCCAAGAGTATGCACAACGTGTATATATATATCCTAATAGACAAGGCATATATTGTATTCCTAAGTTTCTCAGACTACGTTAAGCTCTTTTTAATTACAAACGGTTTGGATAAGAGTTTGATTTGCATCGTTAAATTTAAAGTAATAAATATAAAATATTTACATATATAAACCAACCCCACAAGGTTACTTAATATCTGAGTAGTAACCTTGTAGTATTTATACAAAACAATTGTTTTCAAAATTTCAACCTAGTAGAAATACAACTTTTTTTTTGTGAGGCAGTAGAAATGCAGTTAGAGTAATAACCAGGCTCGCAAAAGATATATATATATATATATACATATATATGACAACCAGAGTTCGCAAGTGCAAAAGATAAAGAGGGTTAACAAGTTTAACCGCAAATTCAGAGTTCACAAAATAATCAAACAAAAACATCTTGACTTGCACGAAGACTTTGAGAATATCATAACGACTATTGGAGTTGATAAGTTATAAGGCCAGTCGGATCCAATCCAAATAATCAATGCGTAGGTGATCTACACCAAAAGTATGGGTAAGAATCACATAAGTTCATCTGCCCCGCAGAGGGACACTCGGCTAGGTTTGAAGATAGTAGCGAACATATTTACTACATATAAGCATTAATAAAACATTTTAAAATAATGTACATGTCTAGTTTTTGTTAATTAAAATTATGTTTAATTAGTTAAAATTAATTAACATGTTGTTAAAGAGGTAATTTGGTGTGTTCCTCTTGTTCTTTGGGTCAAGGCCAATATCGATGGAGTTGCCCATGGTTGTCCTGCCCCTGCTGGTCTTGATTTGGGGTGTTTTGCAAAGTCTGTGGTTAATGGAATGGAAATTGAAGCGGAATTACTAGTAGTAACTAGAGCAGTTTATTTTGCACTTCAAAATGGTTGGCATCATCTCTGGCTAGAAAGTGACTTGACCTTGGTTGTCCATTTTCTTACTTCTTGCATATTGTCAAGCATTCCTTGGAAGGTTTCTCAATGTTTGCAAGATTGTATAATTGCTATGCAAGGTTTACATGAAGGCAATCAGGTAGCGAATGTGTTGGCTTCTTAATTATGGGCTTTCTCATTCTGGTTTGCATTGGTGGTCTCGCTGCCCGTCTTTTATTTTCATGACTTGGTTGATTTTTCGAATTATAGAATTGATTAGTGTTTTTAATTTAGGGGGTTGTATTCAATTTGGATTTTAAATGACTTTGATAGAATTAAAAAGTCTGGTGGTGGTATTCAATCAAAACTTTTAAAGAGTTTATAAAAGTCTGGTAGTATTCAGTCAAGAATTTTAAAAAGTCTATGGTATTCAATTAAGACTTTTAGAGAGTCTATAAAAATGACATGATATTCAAAAAGTCATTGACTTTAGTAAATTATAGACTTTAAAAGACTTTCATAGACTTTGTAAATTATATTATATCAAAATCAATAATTCTCCAGCGTTCCCTCTGCAAATTTCAAATATTAAAAAGCTATTAAAAAAGTGGTATTTTTTTTTTAAAAAAAAAAGAGTGATGCTAACCCCCTAATCTTATTTCTTCACCCACCTCTTAATTTATTTTTTTCTAATTACTATATCCTTTTATATTAATTTTCTTTTTCTCTTATATTAATTGACTCATCATCCTCAATTGGAACCAACAGCGTTGCCACAATGCAATGTAACAGCAAAATATTCAAACCAACCACTTCACAGTCTTTAAGTACTCAACAAAATCACAAGATTATATATTCATAATTTGAGAAATAATATTACTACCACATCATATAATGTTCTCTACCTGTCAATTCAATTAGACAAATTCTAACAACTCATTAAAACACAATATTTGACAGTTTAACGACATAAAAACATAAAATTTAGAACACTTATAATAAATTATGGAACAAAATAATTTTGGTCCCTCAATTTTAGTCCCAACTTTTTATATTGTTTGCAATATTAGGATAATTTATAACATATGCATCTTGGTCTTGAACCTCATCCCACGAAAAATAAAATAAAAAACATATTAGAAAAATCCTAAAAGAAATAATAAAAAATTATATCAAAGTTATTTGAAGTCTATAAAAATTCTTCAAAATTCATGAGAAAAGGCAGGGAAACTCTAAATAGAATTTTGTTAAAGTTTATGTGGAGTTTATAAAAGTCATTAAAAATCCATCAACTCTACTAAAGTCAATGACTTTTAAAAACTCTACAAAAATCCATAAAAATCCTAATTGAATACACCCCCCTTATTGTTTGGTTTTGGCCCTAGCCATGATTATACTTTGTTTGGGAGGTCAGGTTTATGTTCCCTTCCATGTACTTCTTTTTTCTTTAATTAATAAAATTCTCTCGTTTCGCCCACCGAGGTTCCCTTAAAAAATGTTAAAATTAATTACAATTATTAATTATTAATTATTTTTTACTTTTAGTTTTATGTTTATACTATATATATATTTATATTTACATTATATATATTTACTTAAAAAAAATTATGTTTAACTTAATTTCCCCTCAGTATTCCTAGCTAGCCCGGTTTTTAGGACCTATGGCCTTCCATTAAAAAAAAAAAAAAAAGGCATGAGTGGCAAATTTTCTCTTTTTCTAGAAGGAGGTTTCTTTTATTTACTTAGTAAGAGTCCATGAAGTTTATCAAAAGAGATTGGTTTCAAAAGTACTTACACATATGTGATGAAAAGATCATACTCTTCAGGCAAACCACGAGTGTAAGCAACAAGGTCAGGATCATCAACCCGAGAGCTAGCAGGCAGCTAAACCATCTGCAATATCTCTTTGAAATGTTCAAGATGCTCAGACTCAGCCATGGATGGACATAGTTCTTTTCTAAACATTTTGTAGTTGATTGAGATTTAAAACGCTTAGAGCCTTACCATTAAAAACTAATCATTCTTATTAAATAAAAGCTGGTTTTCAAGGTTTCATCTAAATAAAATTAAAAATGTGATGTGCTCTTCTCCGTTTTCCTTTACACTCTGCTTAGTTTTTCGTTAGGTTGTTGCTAGTCTACCTCTTTTTGAATGACTTGGAGGTGATGGCTGTTAATTCATTTGAACCTGGCTACTAAATAACAAATAACGTTTTTCATAAGAGAACTTCTAAGAGGTAGATACCATAAAAGCTATATACACTGTAAACGTTTCTCAAGCGATGGATGCTATATACACCGTAAAAGCTATCATCTCTCTCATTCTTAAGAGAACTTCTAACCAAAGCCAAAGAATTTGCAAAGAATGAGAGAGATGATAACATTTTCGGTGTTGTCTGCACAAAAGTATATATCATTTTAAATGAAAAAAATAGCTTGTCGTTGGTAAGAGATGCTTATGACACACATAAAAGTGTTATTTCTGAGATATTATCCATTCAAAAACTTTTGGGATTCATTTATTTTCAAGAACCAAACACTACTATTTATGAGAAGAGAAGTTAACTAAAGACCTTTTTTCTATCGACTCACTGGTTCTCTTCTGAATATTTGGAAGGTGTTACCCTAAAAAATCATGACAGAGATCGTCAAGAAAGTCGACAAGAACACTGTAGTCCTTTAATGTAAATGCGGGCATGCCACTGCTTTCATCTAAGAGCCATTTGCAAAATTGATGTGTTTGTGTGATTTTGCGCGAGATCTAGCTAACTTCTCAAACAATTGTACTGCAAGCAAGAAGCAAGAACTTGCCGAGGTTCTTCCTGCCTTGATCCTCAAGGACTTTAGTAATCGTAGATTTCAGTGACTGTATTTTTGAACTTGTAAGTGCGAAGAATTGTCTCTTGAGTGATTGGATGAAAGAAAAGTAATGAACTTTTATGAAAAAAGTATGAATAACTTGATTATCCTTAAAACGAATAACAATGGTAGTTCTAACAACAAATCTCATGGTAAGAGAATATAAAATCAATAGTTGAAACTCAAAGGAAATCAATAACAAGGAAAAACAAACCCTAGCAGAGCTAAAAACAAGAAGTAGAGCCTAAAAGCTTGAGAAAACAAGATATATGCTTGAGAATTCTGAAGTAAGAGCAAATTTGCTCACCACTTTAATTTGGTGGTGAGCATTACCACTCTATTCAAAATGTGACATCTGTCATGTTGGACAACCATAGTTAACTTTGTGTAATAACTACAATTAAATATTAAAATCTTTTTTTGAATTTGAAACATCCAGAACGGACCACCTCCATTTCGATCCATTTGCCCCATCGTTATGCATGTCTTGCAGACACCGATAAAGACTCGCAAGCACGAAAGGTTCCAAAGCAAGTGCTCTTCCTGATGCTAAGGCATCTGCCAGACAGACGAACTCCTGCACAACCTTATTACTTTTCGCGAAGAAGATGTATGTACTCAACCAGTAGGATAAGAAAGCTGAATGCTCATGATTAGTCACTGGTTCAGTCCCTCGGTTATAATGCTTGGCAAACGTTCGTAACTGCTAACTATGCAAGAAGCCTTGATGTCCCTCCTAAAGACATGTCGCTAGTTCACTTTAACATGCTCATCTTTGTCAAGCTCCCTGTCAAAAATGGAGTAATAAACTCGCCATGTAGTCTAAAACCAAATATGGCGGCCATATCTAAAACAGTTGAGGTAAGTAGCCCATGGGGGAGATATAAGACATTCATGGTCGAAGACCAGAAATATAAAGCTGCTGCAAGAAGTGGGCGATCGAAGGTCAAGACTTTGGTTGACAAGGCGATGACATCCCTAATACCAAGAACTTCCCATACCATTGACTTCTCCGTCTCGACCCGTTTGTACCAACAAAGCCATTCAGAATTCGGGGCAGAGGTAGACTATGCTGTTTGAGGTTTTCGTGACACCAAGGTCCCCCAAAGCTCACCATGATAAAATGTGGAATGATCCACAAATTAGGTGTTCATGATTTATTCCACAAGAATGGGCATCTTGTTCTTAAAATAAGAACCCAAGGCCGCCATAAAATCAAATTCCCTAGTGAAACCGAAGCCAGAGAATGATACCACTTCACTCTCAGCTTGAGCCAATGCCTGACGAGAAAGCAAAGAGGCAATCGCATCGTCGAAGGCTTTGGCTTTTTCGCTCATTTTCTTTGAAGTCACGATTTCCCTAACTTGAGCCATTTGAACAGAAGAAATTGGTTGAAGAGATGAAAGTGTTGTTTTTAAAGATGAAAAATAAAAAGAATTATGTAGTTCATAAAGTTGGAAGCTTTTTGGACTTGAGAGTTTGAAAATTTTAAAGCATGAAAATGATAATATGAGGAATGTGAGATTTATAAAAAGATCTGGACACTCGAAGAGGTAATTTTGGTTAATCAAGTGCTTGAAACAGCTACTTTTTTGGATTGATTTGATGTTAGGAAGACATTTCAATAGAAATGAGCCGATGATAGCATGACCATTGGAAACCCAAATATATTGAATATCAAGTACGCCGCATCAATAACCAGCCGCACCCGCAAATAAATTGATAAGATCACTTTAAAGAAACAAAAAACAAATATTAATTTCAATTGTAAATAAAAATATGATATTTACAGTAATTTTCAAAAATGAAAAAAAATAAAAAATTCTAAACAAAACATACCAAATAAGGGGGATATACTTTATATTTACTATATGATTTTGAAACACAGGTATATTTTCCTTAAAAGTCTGTAACGAAACTACACCGGCAATGCTAAGAAGGTTATTCATAGAGGTTTGTGATCCATCGGGTGGGCTAACAGGGGAATCAAAAAGAATAATTGTTGTGTGGACATAATTCACGAGAATCACAACATCAGGGTAAAGATTGATATCCATGACCTATAACAACATAACAACATAACAACAGAAGAAACAAAGAAAACAAATTAATCAAACAACAGTCAACAAAAAAAAAAACAACAGTTAATGTACGAAGCCACAAAACAAACATAAATATTACTTACTAGTTAAAAACTAAACTTGAACAAATAAACTTAAACAGATTTAAGAAAACATAAATTACTTACAAGTTAGTTACAAAATGCAAGAACTCATTTTTGTAAACGCACTAATTCAAAATCAACAAAAATCAAGATCAAGACTTAATTGTAGCTAGATAAATTATTGCTATAGGCAAAAACTGCAGAACACAAACGTACTCATAGGAAAAAGCACAAAGGGCTCTTACTTAACAAAGGAAACGAAAAAAGATTGTCCATTACTCCATACCCACTAACCAAAAAGTATACATTTTTAAGCTATAGGATTTAGGAATTGATAGCAATAAAATGCATGTCAACAGAGTCGACCATACAAAATGTAAGAACTTATTTAGTAAACGCACAAAGAAAAATCTAAATTAAACAGATGAAAGCATATATTAATTAACAGTAAAACAAAGCATTCAATCTCATGATACCTGTGTCAGTATATGATTATAAATTATAACATAATATGGAATAAATTCAAAATAAAGATTAACAATTAAATTAGACCGATATGATAATTATTAATTAACTCACAGATTAATTGTACAAAAGAATAGAAAATAAAAAATTTGTAAGCATGCATATGTGGAATAGGAGACTGTTGGTTTCGAAAGTGCATAGTGCAGCACATCTTCCTTACATTTAGCTATAAAAATCTGCCTCGGGATTAATTGCGAATTCATTATAAATATATACTTTTATCTTCAACTATATACTCTTTAAAAAAAAAAAATTTAACCTATAACCATACTCTTCGACCATCTTCTTTGAAGTCACGATTTCTCTAACCTGAGCCATTTGAACAGAAGAAATTGGTTGAAGAGATGAAAGTGTTGTTTTTAAAGATGAAGAATAAAAAGAATTATGAAGTTCAGAAAGTTGGAAGCTTTTTGGACTTGAGAGTTTGAAAATTTTAAAGCATAAAAATGAGAATATGAGAAATGTGGGATTTATAGAAAAATCTGGACACTCGAATAGGCGATTCTGGGTAATTAAGTGCTTGAAACGGCTACTTTTTAAGATTAATTTGATGTACTGAGAAGATGAAAAGGGAGGATGCAAAAAAAATTAGAAGAAATCTCGAAAACCATGAAGTTTAACGATCTGAAGAGAAAAAAGACGGCCGCATTCTTTATTATGGTTGCAAAATCGAGATAGAGAGGCGAATAGGTAGAATGCTGCCAAGGGCGCATACTATCAAAGTACAGTGAGCACACACATGTTAGAAGTTTATTCGCCAGAGCCTGATGAGTATAAAAAAATAGAGGCAGCAAAAAAACAGAGGCAACATCTGTATTGATTGTGTTTGATAAATCTCTTACATATGAAGCATTAGCGAGGCCAAAGTAAAGACTGGGAAAAAAGCAGACAATCATTATGACCGGACCCGACAAGAAAATGAGCAAAACCACAACAGGGTGTAAATAGAAAGATAAAGTTATTTAGATGATTGACTATTTAGATAATCTTTATTTTGAAAATTAAATTTCTGACGATTATGGTGAGTTATATTTCAATTAATTAGAAGTGCAGAAAAGTATTCAAGTAAAATATGTAACGATTATATATCATGTATTACTCCTTAATGTTGTTTGGCTGAAAGTGAGAATGAAAAATATTTTTCAAAGGATAATAAATTAATTTCACTTGATGTTTATAAATTTGTTTCAGCTATGTTGAGAAGATTGGATACATGAACTGTTGTCTTAAGAGATACAGGTGTTGGAGATGCTTGAATAACTTTTAAAGCATAATTCCTTCTCAGAGTTGAACCAAAATGGGTTTTTCACCTACATTTATGAGGTTTCAATTAATAATTTGTTGTCCAAATGTATTGAGGAAGAAAATAAGTATGTTAAGAAAGTGCAAAAATTTGCAATGTTGTGTACTGAACATTTTTTGAAACTATCATATCTTTGGAGATATTCACTAAGAGAGATTATATATGACATTTATTAAAATAAGTGATGCCTTAAAGAATTTAGCGGAAGAACACAAACTATATGATTGTTATGATATTAGCAATGACTGTTATGATATATATTGCAATGAAAATTGTTACGGCGTACAACTTTTGGACTAAGAATTATTGTGCTTATTATTGGTTCCTCGATCGCCATTAGTATAATAATGATTTTGAGAACCAAAATATTTCGTTTCTGGATTGCTGTCCACCTTCGATATCGTCTTGTGTTGAAGCACTTTAGCTTTTAGTTCATATATATTTTGCAAAACAATTTTGGTTTTTTCTTTCACCTTCGTCAATGCTTGTAAGATCATAGAACTCTTCACAAATTTTCTTATAAAAAACTTTTTATTTGTTACATTTAGGATCATCATAACAACCCTTTATGAGTTTGTACTTTTTTTTCAAATCTTTCCTCCAACCTGCAAGTATGTACTTACTTGGAACTGTCGACACCCCTATTTCAACCAATACTTTAATCACAAGCCTACATAGTATTCCCCTGTATTTAAATAAAAAACGTGTGCATTTTATATCGTGTAGGTCCTTATTGAACTCAATAATATGACATATAAGACTACTAGTTCTAAGCTTATTACACGAATCTTTTGTGACTTTATGTGTACAAATCGATCTTTCTTTATTTTGAAATGAATGACAACACACTTTGCTTTCAACTCATCCTGAAGCTCTTTGAATTTTTTATTCGTATAAGCTTCATAAAATTGGGTCTCGAATTTGAATTGACTAAAGAGTTTCAAGCTTTTAAAAAATCATTTTGTTCTTCTTTTTAATCTTATCCTGCATAGCTGCACCATATTGGTCTACAGATGTCTTCAAACTTGTTTTTGAGTTAACAAATTTGTCAAAGTAAGCATTAATATTTTCACTATGTTGACATTCCCGCCCAAAATATATTTTTCAAATATATGGGAACCCATCGATGTTTGTCTTTATACAACCCATCTAATCACTCATGTCAATTTGAAAAGTATTTCTCACACATGGTTTTCCACCGCTTCTCAAAATCATCAATCGTTAAAGCTTCATACACGTACGTACTACATTCAACAAACTATACTTTATGCTCACGTACTATTTGTACATAAAAAAAATTTGGAATTTTTTCCATAATGTGACACAAGCACCATCAATGTTTAACTTATGGAAACACAACATCAATTGCATATAAATGATGACATATTGTTGATCGAGTTCAATATTTATATGCAAGCCGCATTGGTCCGTAATTTATACTGAACTCAACAATATGTTTAGCTTTTCCTTCATGCATGTCTTTCGCGTTTCAAAAATCTATATAGATGACTTTGTACTCTCACTACATAGCAATCCGCAACTCAACAAAACAGATTGACCATGATGATTTACCCCAACAAAAAGAGGCAATGACATATCATATTTATTGTAAAGAATGTCGTGTCAAAGGTTACAACATCTCCAAAAACTTCACAAGCCTCTTTACTTCTTGCATCACCCCAAAATATGTTTTTTAATTGACCTTCTTCATTAAGGTCCATTGAATAAAAAAAATTAGGGTTATGAGCTGCATCATAATAAAATACTAAGTGCACAAGAATCTCCATTTCCAAATTTCAATCTTATTTATTTGCTAATGAGGTTTTGTGCATCCTTCTCACTATATTACAAATTTTCAATCAGTAAATATAACATGATGACTCTTGGATGGTCGCACACACCAGCTTTGTCATTATCAGTTAATCTTCTTTTTGGATGGGGATCTATAGTCCTATATTGCCTCATACGTTGTGTTGTTTTATGACATAATTTATGATTCTATTCAAAATATACTGTGTTCAATCTATAGTTTCTATCTTATTGAAGAATTGGTCGGATACAAACACGACATTCGGCAATTTGTGATGAGACTGTCTCTCTTATTTGATTCTTTAATTTTCCCTTTGAGGCTCGTGAACAAACTGTATATACTTGATTTTTCCTCTCTCTTTGATGTTGGATATTTTTCTACTTGCAAAACCTATTTTCTTAGCATAACGGAAACAATAGACAAATAGTACTTCATATGACTTAAATGTCATTCATTTTGCTAGAATGTCTTCTATTAAAATTGTTGATGTCTCTGCACCAATTGGAGTACCTTCGTGGGACATATACATATCATCGATCTATCCCGTTACTATTTGGCTCTTGGGAGATTTTTTCTTCTTCCATTATAACTAGCTAGCTGGTGAGATCCTATGAGATGAAATATATAACATAAAAAACTTAATTTCACCTAGAATCATAATAGTGATAAAAAAATTAATTAAATCTAAAAGAATATATAATTAAACTTATAATCAAATCAATTCCATGAAAACCAATTTTGCAATTCTCATAAAAAAATAAAATGAGCAACTAGGTCATATGAGAGAAAACTACAACAAAATTTATCAACACCCAAAGCCAAAGTGACAAGAATAAAATTAAATATAATGAGGTCTTGGCAACAAAGAATTATGAAATTGAAACACTGTTCAATTTTATTTATGCACTTAATTAAGAAACAAGTTATCTTATGAAGGGAATTTCGCTTCAGAATGCTCACCACACCCACCATATTTAATTTAGGGTGAATTACACTTTGCACTCCTAAAGTATAGATCATTTTTTACTTTGGTACCCGATGTTTAAAATGTATTAATGTGAAACTTAAAGTTTATGAAAATTGCAATTTGTCACTTCCGTTAACTTTTTTATTAATTTTGACTATATATAGCATGTGTGAAATTCATTTACACTAATGTGGACAATAAATTTAAGCTACTTGGACAAATAAAATAAACCAAATAAACAAAAACGAAATTAGAAAAAGACATTTAAATTATTATATATTTTAAAAAAATTAAAAGATAACATTGAAACTAAATATAAAAAATTATCTCGTTCATCCCTACCTCTCCCTCCTCTCTCAATCTCTTTCGTTCCCAGTTTTTTGTTTTTTCAATTTTTTAATTTTTTAACCTATAAAAATTTAGTTGGCTTTTTTAATTTGTTTTTTTTTTTCCCACAGAGTAAATTTATTGTTCTCATTAGTGTAAATGAATCTTACATATGTTATATGAAGTTAAAATTAACATAAAAGTTAACAGAATTAGCATATTGCAATTTTTATAAACTTTAGATTACACATTGAAACGTTTTGAATATCGAGTACCAAAGTAAAAAATGACATATACTTGAGGGTTGTAAAGTGTAAATGACCCTTTAATTTATTATGCATAATCTTCATTTCCTCTCTCTCTCTCTCTCTCTCTCTCTCTCTCTCTCTCTCTCTCATATGCATAAACTTCAAGTTCAAAGCATGGGCTTCATTGGACATGCGCATGGTGCACTCGACACCTATTACCCAGCTGCAGGGGCAAGGATGGTTAACCCTACATACAGAATTGAAAAAGGCAGTACAAGGTAATTAAACTAAATCAAGTGGACCATAAGTAGGATCCTGCACGTACCTTATATGTCAATAACGCTTCTTCTCAGTTTCACAAGGCTCACACAAAAATAATGACTTTTTTGGGGTTCATCCCTTATGAAGCTTTGAAGAGCATGAGTTCACAAGCCTATTTGCAAGCCAATCAAAGTGGATACCGTTCATGTATAATATTGATCCTATTGAAAATTTCTCCTTCCTCCGGTAGCCTAGTGGCCAATAAAGAATTCAACATCCAGAAAATCTAAGTATATTTGGTTAAATATTTGATCAACAATTTACTACAAATTCAAATATTTTAATCATGCTTTTTACAAGTATCAAGGCATCAAGCTTAATTACCAAAAGAAGCCTCCAAGCCCAATGGTTGCCTATCTGGTGGTACACCACTCCAAGCCAACTCACGCAACGTACTTCCCTACGTACACAAACAAGTAAAATTAACTAAAAAAAGCATAGAAAAGAAAGACACAGAGCTCAGTTAATTAGCACCAAAACTATTGTTTAATATTTTATACAGAACAAAAAGAACAAGAAGCTTTGATATTAAGAAAACTTAATAATGTTACCTTGAAAATTGTTTGAGTCGTTTTCAATTAGGAAAACGTAAAACTTGTGATTACAAAGGACACAGTCACACAGGGTTCTAAATTAGGGCTCAATTTCTTTAAGAGATAGTTGTTTGTTTTTTTGGACGAACTTGTAGTGATGAATCGATCGTTAGATGAATTTTGGGGCTCAATTTTACATGAACTTGCAGTGATGAAATCATTAATTAGAAGAATCTTGGGGCTCAACTTCATACGAACCTGTAGTGATGAAATTGTTAAACCCTTTTTCTCTGTGATGAAGTCGTGTGGTTTTTTTTTTTTTTTTTTTTAAAGATATATATATAGTTACTTTTAGGTTTTTCTAATTTGGGGATGAATTTTTTTTTTAATCTTATTCTTTTGTAATTTAATTTTAATTTTGTAAGATTTTAAAAAAGAATAGACAAGTCTTTAAAAAAAATTATGTGGCAAATAATTATGAGATTTATTTAACAAATTTAACTATTTTAATTGACAGGGAAAATCCATGACATTGAGGCACAATTTTTTGAGACACCCTAGCATGGAAAAATTAGTGGATATAATCGATATACCAATACGTAGTGTAACCAATCAAACGTGTAAAAATATTATTGGACGATATATTTATATTAGTAAGGTATAATATTAATAATATTTACCCATATTATGACACTGTTGATTGGTTACACCACTTTGCGGTGTATCAGTTCAACAGAATAAGTTTTCGCATGCACTCCCTATATATATGCATTTTTCCAAGTAGTAGTATATTGATCATAAAATGAAGTAAATAAAATCATCAAATGCATTAATCATTGGAAAATTAGTTATGTTGAGACATTTCTATAAATATCTTGCCTGGTCAAACTAAGATTCAAGGGGACGTCAAACACCTACAAATCTGTAAGGGGATGAATAAGAAGATTTAGTTCATGTGGTCAATATTCATCATACAATCCCATCTATTGGGGATCCGCGAAGAGCATGCTCTTGGGAATATTCAACGTACAATTCCATCTCTTGCTCTCATTATTCATGTCACCTTGCCTACTGTTTGGGAGTAGTACGTGCTTTTGTAAGAAGTAATTTTGCTGTTTGAGGAAGCACTCAAGTGAATAATCTAGAAGATACTAAAATGTGCTTCTTTAACCCAAAAACTGTAGCTATTTCTGTCAAAGCTACCAAAGACATATGAATAGTGAGAGATATGGCCAAACATGCCGACATATGAATAGTGTAGATATGGCCAAACATGCCCACCTCTCTTTTAAAAAAATACTCATCCCATGCATGCACTTAGGTCTAAGTTTTACATTTAGAACATTATTTCTTGGCTCAATACGTACCTTTACAACCCAACATCGATCACTCATTAATTATAGCTTCAAAACATCCAGACTAAAGGACTGCTAGGGCTAATTAATTCTCATACCCCTGCAGAAGCAAAGAACATATGAATATATGATCTCCATGTGTTCCTTGATCTCCCATCTCATTGAGATATAAATTAGGCTAGCTAGCTTAGATCTTCAACATCCAATATATAAAGAACTAAAAACTAAGTTCAAAGCTTAAAAGAAAAAAATAAAAACAAGATATGGCTAGTAAGTGTCTGCCAAATTTATTTTCCCAAGTAGTACTGTAAGCTTGCATATATTAACTCTAGGTTAGTTGTCGATCTGTTAGAAAATTAAGAAACATTCAACAACAGTTCACACTAGAAATTAATATATAGGATGAATGGAGAGCTTAAGTTGGAAACTCCATTCTTATTCATACTACGACTTCAGATTCTCCATCCATCAAGCTTTAGAACTTTTCACATGATTTTATACAGGATTATCACTCTCTCAGCGGGTGATCAGTTCCACAATGAGTTCATTATATTTTCCCAATCCTGTCAGCAAAAAACAAACCCAATGTTAAGTAATTGTAAGTGAACTTTTCACTACTTTCAATATCTTGTATTAAGGTCATTATACCTGTATTAGGCACATCAATCTAGTGGCAAGTCATAAATTTGTCTTTTGGGGGTTTGAGGAAGACGACTCTTTAAGTCCCTTTATCAAACATTAATTAAGGGAAATTGACCTCACAAGATATGATGTGGATCAATCAGTGTGGGACTAGTACTGAATTGTTCCCCTCGTGTGTGGTGATCCTTGTTGAGAGTAATGTGAAGCAATGTCCCACATCAGAAAACTAGAGTTTAGCATATGTGTTTATAAGTCTGGGGCCTCTCCACCCATTACTAATTGGTTTTAAGTTGAATGCTCTAATTCTATTATCGTATTAGAGCTTGGTTATCCGCGTGTAAGGCCCAATATCCATACGTGCTCCCACGTCACATATGCTAGACGGAGAAACCTAGTAATTATATACTAGGCCATATTACTTAACCTAACTAATACAGAACTAGTTCACAACACATATATGCACATTATGTATATTACCCTATAAAAGAAAAAACACAAAGTAAATAAATTTGAGAATTAAATAAGCTGGTATAATGAACATACGTCATCAAGAGAGAGATTTTCTATTGGTGGCATATCCATGAAATTCATCGCTCCATCAAACTCGAAGTCGTCCATGAAATCTCCATTGCACTCTTCCTACGATCACGTACATTGAGCGGTTTATTAAAGTGAGCCTAGAGTTTTCAAATCATTTTAAAGAAAATAGACTTTCGATCCTCCACCCAATTCATTTGTAAAATAGTGCATATATTACCACTACATCCAGACATAAGGCATCCAAAGATATCGAATGAACAGTGCACTAATTGCATATAATAAGGGTTTTGAACTTTTGATTAATGCATAGAATATAGCCATTTAACATCATAATATATATGCTTCCACACTGAACTAGAAGACTTGATCACTTTGACGCTTTAACAAGACAAGTTCAAGATTAATATTGGGATAAATTGCACAAAGAAATGAATGAATTAAAATTAATAAGCTAGCTCTGTGGGATGATTAGATGAAACTAATAGGAAACTTAATTTATTGTAAATATGCCCAAAAAGGATGAAACTAAGAGGACAAATTATTTATTCATTCGGGACAGGCAATATCAAATAGAAATTCTAAACTATGTATAACATTGTTATCAAACTATAGATTATAATCCTATAAATAAAATAAAAAACGTACAATGAAATATCATACATATATACACATTTAAATGAAACCACACACACACACATATATATATGCATATTTCCCAGTAGCTGTATATATTGATCATAAAATGAAGTAAATAAAAATCATCAAATGCATTAATCAATGGTGGCAAAAAAAAAAAAAAACATTAATCAATATATAAATTTGAGGTGATGCTTGCATATATATATACCTGGCCAAGGGACATTTCTTTGTTCAAGGGAGCATTCTCTTGGAGCCCACTTGCATTAGCATCAGAATTCATGACTTGATTTCCTTTTTCCTACAGAAAAATAATTGTGGACCAATTAATAATTGAAAAATTACTTAATGTGCAATATACATCAGAATTCACAGATTTATTTTTTAGTGCTATATATTGAACTTATAAGCATATATACTTGATCATGAGATTCCAAAATAAGGTCCTTCAGAAACGTATCACTCAGATTAATATGGCCGTTATCCTCAGTTCGGTTCAGAAATGATGATAAATCATTAGAGCTAGAACCACTCTCCACTATCACATTGCGGCTGTTGTGGGAAGCATTCACTGAAGGATCATATTGCTGCTGATGTTGTAGTGGATCAGGATCAGCAAATGCTGAATTCTTGTTGTTGTTTTGTGGATTAATGGCTTCATCAGCAAATATTGGTGAGAAATATTGGCTGCTGTTTGTTGTACTGCCATTAAATCCAACAGATGAAGAATTATATTGCAGCTGCTGCTGTTGCAGTGGACGATGATCACCAAATGCTGATGAATTATTATCATTGACTTGTGGATTATAGGCTTCATGATCAGCAAATATTGGTGAGAACTGGCAGTTGCTTGTTGCATTACCATTAAATCCAACAGATGAAGACTCATTTCCAGAAAATTCATAGCGGGAAATCACATTTGAAACACTCAGCTGGTTGGGATCATTTTGAATTCCATTCATCATCAAACCACCAAATTGGTTGTTGACCCCAGTTGCTGAGTCCCAGCCTGCATTGGACACAATTGGATTCGGATTCTGATTGATCATTTGGATTCCACCAAAGTTGTTGTTGTTGGGGTAGGAGGGCATCAGATTGTTAGAAGTACCATTGATCATAGATCCCATATTCCCATTCCATGTTGAAGCATAATTAATGGGATTATTGTACTGATCAATTGGTCCAATTGTGCCATAGTTGTTGTTGTAGTTATTACCAGATGGGTTGGTGATGAAATTAAGCTGTGGACTTGCTTGATGAATGTTTTGTTGGTACATCTGCATTGGGTTTGCACCAAAATTATTGGCAAGTCCATTTGTAACATTGCTCCCAAGGCCATATGGAACATCTCCAGCTATAAAATTGGTCCAATTTCTTTGAGCATTATTGTCTGGTTGAAATATTCCATTCACTGATGAGTAATTGGCTGCAGGCTGGAAAGGGTTTGTGTTGCTCATAAAAGGCTGCTGATATGGTTGCCTGGCATATTCAAATCTGGGAGCGGAGTTGCTGCAGGAGGCTTCGTGGTCATTAGCACGAATCCCAGGACGAGTATTGAGGATTGAAGCAGCATTCAGATTAAGCAAACTGAGATTGGCTCCGAATCTTGGTTGTTGAAATATGGATCTTCTTTGTCCAAATTCAAACCTTGAGTACCGGGATTTTTCGACAGACGATTTGCTTCCTGCAATCTTCGCTGCAATTTTCTTTAAGAACAGTCGATATTTCTGAAAACAAAAGAAAAAACAATCATGTTCATATGTTCCATCATCAGGAGTTAGCTCACATTAGTTGAGCTAAGTATCCAATATAAGTATGATAAACTTATGAAACCTTAATTGCGAACTAACAGATTAAGCTTTTGAGTTAAATTTGTATTTCAATATATAAAAACAAACCTGCAAATGACTGGCTACATTTTCCCTAGTTAACCCTCCCACATTCATGACCTCAAGAATTCTTTTTGGAACAGCCCCTGAACAAATTGAAAATCAATAAATTAATAAACAATAACCTCTAGAAATTAGTTGTTAATTAGTAAGGCAAATCGAGCTACGCGAAAAATAATAGTAATCATGCAATTAGTAATTAGTTAGTTAATTCCTTAATTATATAAAAAAACCCTATGGCCAAATTCTGAACTCTTACGTACTTTCAAGGCCTATAATATGAACAGCTTCCAGAAACCGAGCTTGAAGTGGACATGTCCAGATGACCTTGGGTTTTTTTGGAGCAGCAGGAGCTTTGCCTTCCTCATTTGTTGATCTTTTTCTCTTCTTTTTTTCATTTTCATCATCATCATCTTTCTCAGTCTCACCATTTTTAGTGGATGATGCAGCTATCATACCCTGATCGTAAGATATTGCCCCACATGATGGTGATTCCCCTCCCCCAATACTTGCTATCCCCTCAACAATATTAGAAAACCTTCTTCCCCCATTTGCTGTCACAACAAATTGCCACAGGTTTTTCACGTCATTAAAGCAAACTGGTTTCACTATATAATGTGCAACACCTTCCTTTAGAGCCTTTAGTATGACACTCTCTCTGTCTTCCTCCGAAACCACTGCATTCGAATACCAAGTCATGATCAGTCAAAGATATGACCAGTGCATACATATATACATAGGTACATACATACATATATGAACTAATTAATTAAATAATGTAGCATTAGAAAATGAAAATATATGTTTTAATGAATGATATAATTGGGTATATGGGTATCTCTCAGACATCATATGCTTTGCAAATATGAATGGCAATATAGATTTCCTTTAAAATCATACTTTATTCATCAAATTGAAATGAGATGCTAAATCAGTAGAAAAAAGTAACGGCTTAATGTGTTATGATCGATAGCCTTAGGATGTAATACAATGTTAAAAATTCTCATAGTCTAATTTTTAAAATGTATATCCTATCATAACAAAGGCTAAAGAAAAGAGAGAGAAATTATGGCGTTAGAGAGAGCTTCAACCCCAATTTTCAGTTAAATTTACTAGAAGGCTAAAAACCCTAACCCGCAAATCTCCAAAACCCTATACCAATATAAAAAATGAAAAAAAAAACAAAATCCTTTCTCTTTAAAATGGCAAAGAACCCAAAGGAAACAACCACTAATGTCAGTAAAAGATATAGTGTGTCAACAAATGTTTGCTATCAAAAGGTTCGCCAAGCTTCAAGTTAATTAGAAAGGATATACTTTTCGTTTTCAATTAGATTTGAATTAATCTAACCTATAACTCTTTTACCTCAAGGACACTTAGTTAGAACTCATGGACAGGCCGGTAAGAAAGTATATAAAAAACAAAATGTGCCACAAATCAATTAACTACATGCACTTTGAATATGATACATAAATATGTACATGTATATATATATATATATGTGTGTGTAAAAGAGATAAGATTATACAAAATTGAATTGACTCACTAATTAACGGCAGCCTAAATTCTTCTTTAATTTTCTTGTGTACTTCAAATCCATCCATCTCAGGCAGATAAACGTCAGTCATAACGAGGTCAAAATAGGTTGTGCTAGTCCGAAGAGCAGATAAAGCTTGGATTGGATTCCTATATGTCACAACTGAAACATATATAGTGCAAAAGAATGATTATCTTACCACAACAATCTCATACAAACATAGACCACATTATAAATTGAGTCAATGAAGTATAATATGTGAACCTTGGTTAATTAATAAGGATTTTGAAAGATATATACTCATTAATTAATTGCAAACAATCGGCACTTATGTTAAATTAAAGAAAAATAAGCATAAATCAAACACCGTTGACGATCATGCAATAGCGCGCGAAACGTACGTACGTAATAAAATTATTTCACTAATAACATAAAAGATCTTAATTGTATACACGAATATCCATCAATAAAGCTTATTTCATCTGTACAAAATTAAAGAATAAGACAAGAATACTAGTCGATACAAATTCAACTAGCTACCTACATAATATCGAAAGTTATATTCATGTAAACATTAATAATTAAGTTAGGGTTCATTTGAAAAAGAACCGCCAAAGTACAGATCGATTATTCAAGATATAATCATAATTTGAAAAAATAAAAGAAATTGTATGAATGAATGATAGAGAGAAAGATTGAGAGGGAGATCTAGAGAGAGAGAGAGATCATGAAGTTCAAAAATCCAAGTCTGGGCTTCTGACTGCGATTGACTGAGTGACAATCAAAATTTGGAAAATGAAAGGAAAATGTATAAATGAGAGAGAGAGAGAGAGAGAGAGAGAGAGAGAGAGAGAGAGAGATTGTGGAGCTAAACAATCCAACTCCTGGCTTCTGAATTTGATTGAGTGAGTGAAATAGAAGGGCTAAAAAAAGAAAAAAAAAGGCCATAACAGGAAAAAAACTAAAACATTATCCAGTTGCTAATGAAAACAAGATTTTGTAACTCCAATAGAAATTTGGGAATGAAGTTCTCGATTTTATTTTTACTTTTTATAGAAAAGAGCTCTCAGATTAACTAATTAGAATGAAAGAAGTGGATGGATTAACATGAATTACATAGTTGAATGCAAAGATCTGTCCAAATTGTACTCATGTATGCAAGAACTTGAAAAACTTAAAGATGGTGTTTGGATCACTAGAAAAATCAACGAAAAGAGAGAAAAACTTACTTTTCTTTGCTTACAAATATTTTAAGTGATGATGAGAAATTTTTTTTGAGCTTTGATCTTTTCAAAGTCATCAAAATTGATTTTTTTCTCCATAAAATATACGTATAGCTAGCTTGGAGAGAAAATTGCTTACAAGAACAATGTAATTGTTTTCCTTTTCTATTTTCTAGTCATATCGATCTTACTAATGCATATAAGAAATCATGAAAAAGAAGGCTGTGCCTTAGAATAGGTACCTTCATGTCTTAACAGGTTAAGAAATCCAGAGATTAGTGCAAGAAAATTAGTGTCATTGTCAACAACAAGTATACGAAGTTTGATGGGAGAGTTGGCTGCGTTCATGAGAGCTTGGCCATGCATAAGTTCCTCCATATCACCACCTCCCATATTTAAACAAACCTCAAGTCTCTAATGGCAGATACTATAATTAAGGTGTGTACGTATATATGTATCAGAGGAGAGAATTCAAAGAAAGTTATATGGTCATTGCAAGCTGCTGGCCGGTAGAGAGTGAAAGTGAGTAAAAGAGAGAGAGAGAGAGAGAGAGAGAGAGAGAGAGAGAGAGAGAGAGAGAGAGTTTTTGTGTCTAGTAGTTTTATTCATCTCTAGTACAGGTTGAACCGCATATATATAATGGGTGAAGAGAAGACATACTATGAAAGCCATCGCAAATGGGTATGCCACCTATTTTGTTGTAATTAATGTAAAGTATCTGGAGCAAAATTTGACATTTAATGCAATTTTGCAGAAGCAAGAAGTCCTTAGATGACTTCCCCAAAAAGAAAAAATTCGAAATCTTTCAGTGGGATTCAACTTAATACCTTTTCTTGAATCTACCTAACAAAAAACAAAAAAAACACTACTACCATATTTTTCTAATGTATTCTAGAGGGATTTATTCAAGTAAAAAATCGATCACAAAAATGTGGCAATTATAAATTGAAAAAATATTTTTCAAAAACTTTCCACTAAATTAAGCTACTTCTACAGTGCAGTCTGAGTTTCAGATTATTTTATAAATATTTGTTCATGCGTAAAATGATGAACAATTATGTTATAGCTTGTGCACATTTCTTTTCTTTCCTTTTCGATTGTGTATACTTCGAGTACAATGTAGCTCTCTCTAATAAATTAGTCGATCTAACGGTAATATAACGGTATATAATAGTAATATAACGGTGGTACATGACAATATAGCTTCGATAAATGTTGTGAGAGGAAAATGCAATATATATATATATGCATAGAATAATTCATCATGTACTACCATCTGAGGTGTATAATAAATCATCTAGCAATTAACTTTATCTTGAAATGTTACCTATTATCTGCTTTTATTCTTTTAGTGTAAACTCGACATAAACAACCTCAGAAGATAAAAGCTATTTATTATGTATACATAATGTTTGACTTTAAAAGTATCATGTTTCAGTGGCCAAAAAAAAAAAGTATCATGTTTAATCACAAATATGGCAAACGAAGCTTCCTGGGAATTGCATGAGGAAACCTACCATATATTAAGAATTAATTAACTGGATAAAAAGTTAAAGGTGTGAAATTAGCTTTTAATTAATGTTCATGCAAAAGTAGAATATGTTATGAGTGGGAAGGAACATCTTTTCAGTTTTTGAATTGTCTATATGACATCATAGTGATAAGGCAATTCTTCTTTCATTCTACTTTTTGTTTTTTGTCAAACAGTGACAAGGGAGTTCAATAAAATTAAAACTCAACCTCATTGTCTCAAGGCTGTAGGCTGCAGATGTCGACTAACTGTTTAAATTAGGGAAACAGATAGAAACTCTTTGACCAAAAACTAAGATTTATAGTTTTATTGGGCCATTGGTATAGACAAATTAAGACTCTTGTGACATAAAATACTTTCCATAAACTTAACTCACTCAGATTTTAAATGAAATCCGAAAATTAATGTGGATTTATGACAAACTTATCAATTACTTAATTAAGTGTGTACATGCGAGGCCAAAAAAATAAAAAGTGTGTACATGCAAGGGGCCAAAAAATAAAAAGTGTGTGCATGCACAAGGTCAAAATAAAAAGGTGTGTACATTCACATAAGGACATATATAACAAGTGTAACACATTCCATTACGAAATTTATCAGAGTTACTTTTTAATACAATACTGCTTTGAGTAGAAATCTATGTGCAACCCACAGATTTAAAGATCCTCGTAAGTATCTAATTGGGTGTAAGAATGTGAAATCACTCTAAATTCTGATAAATTCTATTTTCATAGAATAACTATGAGATTTAGAGGATTATGAACTTATGATTCCTTTCTAACCCTTAACTAACCATTCCAAACATTGGAATAAGAATACTCGATCAATTTTTAAAGGAAATGAGATTAGAGAGAAAGTGAAGAAATTAATTATTTTTTAGTTGGACTTACACTACTTACATGTAATGATAGAGTAGGCTAGGTTCACACTTCACATGATGAGTTTCTGTACATCCTAGCCACTATATATATCTAACCTAACGGAAGTCAGTTATGTACAGCTACATGCGTAACAGCTTTCCTAGAGTAGTTTAGTTACAGAGGGTTACATTATATATATACACATGTAAGTGTGAGTCAAACCAGAAAATTCATTAAAAAAAAAATACATCAAATAGTTTTTCACTTTCTCTCAAATCTCATTTCCTTTCATGGTATCAGAGCTCTACACATAACACTGCAATTCTCATGTCTTATCCTCTTGATACGTGAAGGCATATCATATATCGAGAGAACTAGCTTTACAGTTTGGAAATCTTTCTTCCTCCCTGTGTTTCGCAATTTTTCTCTTGAAGGCATTATCAATGGCAGCCTCGCAACCACTGAAAATCAAGCATATGCTTACTGCACCTGCTACTTTATCAATTTTATTAATTCTAAACCATCCAGAGATCTATAACCAAACAAAACAATGAGAATATATAGTGATTCCATAGAAACACAGGCAACACTATTCCACTCCAACTACATGTCATTCCCTTTCATTTTCTGATTCATATATATATAACGTAGAAGAATGCATATATTGGTTCCATTTTAATTATTTTTAATTTTTTATGCACCAATCACCGATTGACGTCCAAGATAATTAATTATAATTATCATAATCTCTCCCATATTTTCCCCAAAAATCCATAAAATCTCCATTCAACGGCTTAAATCATGAGGTGTCAAAAATGGGTATAAACATAATAGAAACAAATTAAATAAATACAAATGAAATCAAAAGACCGAAAATAGATATGATCGAAAAAAATAACCAGAATTTTCAGTTCATAATTCAGAATTTTTAAAAAATAATTCGGAATTCTCACATTTTCATATTTTCTACCAAACCAATAGCTATAGATACATATATAGATGCATAACCTTAAACCATGCACGGGAATTTCTCCTTTTTGGTTGACAACATATGTTGGGCAGACTAATTTTCCCACTATCCTAATAGGGTCTCATCTTGTGTCGGGTTAAGGCTCCACCGGCCTGTATATCTGTTTGAATATAACAAACATATATGTGTGTGTGTGCCTGTGTGTTCATTACTTCATTAACACTCATCTTTATATGATACACAAATATTTAGATTTTACACAAGTATTAGTCTTCTTTTTTAGTGTATATGTATGTGTATATTTGAAACAAATAAATTGGTCAAAAACAAATAAGAATTATGAAACATATAGCAAAAGATCAAATCTTCGAATGCCTACGGAAAGTTTCCTGATTTTTTGGATCATATATAATTCAAATCGGATCAGAATTTACAAAAGATCGATTCTATTTCCAATATATCCAATATTTTTCAAATTTTCGAATTTCGGCATTGATTTTGGTAATGCCAAAATTGGAATTTCATATCGAAATCGACCAGAATTGGATTTTCCAATCGAAAGTGCACTCCTAATACCGGTACATGAACTCATGCACATCTTCTTAGATATTCTACCATTTAATTAACTCTTCTCTCCACACGCACATACTACACTTCAATGCTCCACCATTGAAAATTATTCAAAATATGCCAACTCGCCAAACATGGGGTTTTTACTCAACAAAAGGAAGTAATACTAAAACTACCACATTATTGGACCACATAATTAAACCACGCAACGTAGGTGGTGGTTACACTTTTTACATCAATTATTATAACAATTAACAATTGACACATCATCTGCTACCTAATTTGGATAAAAAATCACCCAATAACATGAAATGATGTTTGAGATGCTAAGAGGTGGAAAATTTATCAAGGTCAAACAAGTTATCCATTTCTTGCCACAAGGTGTTTGCTATACTCACCTAATTATACCTAGGAAAAATTTGATGCACACCCAACCATATTTATAAATATCGAAAAAATAACCCTAAAAAATTATATTTTCTTTCTTTAAAACTAAGAAAGAAAAAGCAAGAAAGAGGGAGGAGCCGACCACTCCTAGCCTCCCTCTACCAGCGTCTCCCTTGTAGCTAGCACTGGTCCATTAGCTACCCCATGCACCCCCTGCCCTCGATCTGTCTTTCATCAGTCACCTAATATGGTCTTTGTTTGAGCAATAGAAAGAGAAATAGATAAAGAAGATGGGGAGCGAGTGGTGATCGATGGAGGGGAAAGGGTGGTCGAAGAAGGAAGAGAAGGGGAGACGTGTGTCATCAAGGAAAGGGTGGCAGCCACTCTCTCTCTCTCTCTCTCTCTCTCTCTCTCTCTCTCTCTCTCTCTCTCTCTCTCTCGCTCCCATGGTCCTTTCTCTCTTTTCATCTTTCTCCAATTTAGTACTGTATTATGGGAGGCGATTTTCACGCTTTATTTTTATACTTCTGCACTCCCTCTAATTTTTTAATTACATTTTATATTTTTAATCACCATATTTCCAAGTCTACCCCCTTTTTATTAAATTCTTCATTCCTTCATCTTCTTCCTCTATTCTCACTCACAAACTATATTTCTCCTCTACCTGTTCCTCTCATATTCTTCCTTTTTCACTTTCTCTTCTCACAATCATATGGACCTAATTAATTAGTGTTTCTTCCTTCAAATTTAGGGTTTCTACAACCAAATACATGAAAAAATGGGAGGGGTTTTTGAGAGGAGAAACATTGATGCAGCGCGTGATAAGAAATAGGTAGAAGACACGAACAAAACCAACCTTAATCCTTGTTGATTCTCAAGAACAACTAGCCAAGGAAAAAAGACTCTATGCGTTGTTGATCCCACAGTATGCTAAGTTGGTAGAAAGAATTATGAGAAAAGTCACAATTTTTATTAATCACCATTCACCATCGAATACAACGCGGAAAAGCATTTAAATACTAAGAAAACTTTAACAAATTGATTAGGAAAGTAAATAAGTTTCCCACTATTATTAGGGGACTAATAAATGCATAAGTGAGCCCAAAGAGCTAGTACGTCAGCTAGAAACGTAAAAACGAGAAAATTTAAAGTCTTATGCGCATCTGGAAGTTTCTACCTAAAGTGGCTCGACCCAACTTTTCCATAAACAAAATTGAACTTTCAGCCAAAAGTGACTTGAGCCAACTTTTCCATAAACAACATTGAATATTCTGCCAAAAGTACATGGCTCGAGCCAAGTTTTCTAGAAAACTATTTTCGAACCATTTTCTCCCTACTTCTCCCCTTACTAACATCTAACTTTTCCATAAATGTAGCACCGATTCGCGCCGCACCAAACATGACCCAAACCATGGCCCTCCCAAACCAGGAGAATTAACTCATATTTCAATTGATTTGTATTTTTTATTTAATCAAGTAAAAGATTGGATTTTTCAACAAAATAAAGAAGCAACATCCTAACCAGATCAAAGACGACTAGTTATATTACTTATTAACATAGAAAGATATTGCTCATGATAGGCATCTCAACGAAAGCCTTCACCAACATATAAGAGCAATTGAAAACATTTTCACCAATGATGGAGTTGCTTTTGTAACTGATGCAATTGGAAAGTCAGTCATCCCAAGACATATTCAATTGAGCCTGTTGATACATACTCGGTACACGACTAGACTGCAGACCATATGCCCCAAGAAATCCATCTCGACGGGCGACCTTATTGTTTAGTCCCAAAATCCACCTTTTTAAATGGATGATTGGTGACCTACCAACAGGACCAGTAACCGAACCACATTCCCAAGAGAACTACCCACCGGATTATCCAAACCCAAATGGGTCGACCTGTACAAAGCACCTCAACCATCTTTCACGTGTCAACAATAGGTTCATCCACTTGTCCACATGAGGGGGTGTAACCAACACCAGTACCATAAATAGTACTATCAATTGTTCACATAGGTAAGTACATTTTGGTCATACTAAACTGATTATCTCATCTTTATCTTAAGATGACTTAACCATCAGAGACCACCACTTGACCGGTACCACATCAATGACTAAGTGACCCCGAGGTTGATCAACTTTCTTTATTTGCAGGATCAATAGGTGGACCATTGACCCAAGCCACTCGGAGCGTACCGAGGTCTAGATCCTGCTACAGATTGAATTTTGTGTAACAACAAAGACAATAATAACAAATCAGTTACGTTCCTTAAAGTTCCATTACATTAAGTTGCTCTAAAACTTTGGCATATAGCCAAGGCACCTCATATACCAATTTTCAGTGGGTGGTAGTCTTAATAAATTTGGTAACAAATCAAACCCAAAAGTGTGAATGTAATAAGTGTATTGATTTGTTACTAGATTTAGTGGGTATAAGCAGCTTTTGACGATGAGAATATGAAGACTATGGATATTTGCAGACAAAGGCGATGTAGGAAGAATAATGTTTAGGGATGGTTGGAATTGTGGTAACTTTGAGGGGAGTTTATTTTATTGATTCTGAGGTGAGAGAATGTGATAGATAAAAGGGTAGACTAAGGAATACGGGTAATTACAAATATAAAGAATAAAAAAAATTAGGAGTGTAAATTAAAGGAGAAAAGTATAATACAAAAATGGCCTCCCTTTATTATTATTTTTATTTAAAAAGACCTATTGACACGCACGATAACACATGTGAAGTGAGGTATGTGCAATGCTAAGTGTCAACTGGCATGTCAATACAAGTCAATTGACCCCCATTTTAACTTATGTCAATTATTGACTTTACTTAAGATGTTTTGTTTACAATTGTTCAAGTCAACAACTATATGTTTTTAATATTTTCATATATTCTCTTATAAATTAAAATTATTAAGTTTATTTATTTCAAAAATTATACCATTGAAATGATCTCAATGGAATCTTTAAAATGAGCCCCATATTTAATATTTTTTAATAATTTAAATTAATATCCAAATTTAATAAAAAAAATCATAATTCATATAATAAAAACGACTCATTACAAATTAAACTAAAAAACCATACATGGTATAACATATAATTAAAAAAACATAGCATTGTAACATAGAAGGGGTACTGGGTCCACCGCAATTGACTTCTAGTAGAGAAAGGATATTGGGTCCCTGCTCTCCTGACGTTGGCATTCGATCATATTGTTGGACAGCACGATGAACAATTGCAAATGTCTTTTCTTCTGCATTGTCATCTGAATCAGATTCATACTCCTCTTCAACGATCATATTGTACATGATGATAAATGCCTTCATGATGGTTGTCATGACGTGTAGGTTCAACATTAGACCGGTTGTGCAACAATAGCAAAGCGGGCTTACTGAACCCCAAATGCGCTTTCAACATCCTTTCAATAACCTGCTTGCATTGTCAAAAATTATGTCTACTTGTGGTTAGCCGATTGCTTAAAGGATTGAACAAAGGTTGCCCACTATGGATAGATTCCATCTGCTAGATAGTATGCCATCGATCTCGTAATGTTTCCCATTGACGAGGAAGTTAACACTCAGGGCCCGCCCCGCGTATAGGTCCTTAAAGACAAGAGAAGCATCAAGCACGTTCAGGTCGTTATTGGCCCTAGGCATACCAAAAAAAGCATGTCATATCCATAGGTCATACTATGCCACAGCCTCAAAAATGATTGTGGGTTTTGAGTAATGGCCCTTAAAGCACACTTGCATACCAGTTGGACAGTTCTTCCAAACCCAATGCATGCAATCAATTCTTTCGATTATGCCTAGAAAGCCACATTTTTGCCCTTTTCGTAGTAGCCTTTCAAGATCAGTAGCAGTTGGTGCACGAAGGTAGCGTCCTCCAAACACGGCCACGCTAGCTTCACAGAATCTCCTCGAGCACATTAAGCTTGTCGATGCGCCCATTCTGGATTTATCATCCAGATAATCGGCAACTATGCTATAAGTTAGTTGATTCATGGCTGCACTCGTCTTTTACTCCCTGGATAACCCGTTATGCCTAACGACATCAGGCCTTTAGATGAAGAAATCATCGTACGAACTCACTTCGTCCTAGATGTGATTAAACAACTCCGAGTACATTCTTTAGCGCCGCCGAAAAATGTTTTGTGTGTAAGTTGAATTAGGGCTAAAGTAATCCAACTAAAAATCCTCAACGCCCTGTGGACCCCAACGGTAAATATATTGCCTCCCTGGAACCGAACAACGATGGGGTTGGGCATTTGTCTCACTTTGTACCTTTTGGTTGGCATACACTGCAGTGAAATTCATGATTAGTGACTCCTTCTCATCCCAAATGTTATGATTCATTCTCAGGGGTTGAAAGGGTATGGTGTTGAATGGAAGAGTAGTTAAATGATAGTGGTAATATTGAAAGTGTGGTGATGAGCGGAGAGTATGATGAAGAGTTCATTTATAATAACCAAATATTATATGGGATTGGCCATGTATCCATTGAATAAAGCAAGCTAGCATTGTAATTAACTATTGGACCAAGTAAGCATACATTACCCGTGAGAATCTTGCATAGAAAATTTGTACACCCGTGAGATTCTATGCATGATAAGTTACATAAATCCATTGCATGGAA
Source organism: Dryas drummondii (assembly GCA_003254865.1). Taxonomy (NCBI): domain Eukaryota; kingdom Viridiplantae; phylum Streptophyta; class Magnoliopsida; order Rosales; family Rosaceae; genus Dryas; species Dryas drummondii. The sequence goes on along the minus strand of QANW01010502.1, from coordinate 110,234 downwards.
TCTTGCATGCATTTGTCATGTCATTGTTTAGTCATGTCACTTTTAAATTACAAATTTGCATGATAATATAGTCACATTTACATAAAATAATCTATTAATTAAAGAGTCCAATAATCTATTGCATAAAATAAAACACACATACATAATTTATGGAGAACACACATAAAATAAAATAAACATAATCAATCCCACGAATCGGTGGGGGACATCATAGGATGATAGGCATCCAATGATCTTGACGGGTATTGAGCCGCAATCTCACGCTTTTTACTAAAAAAAAAATGCCTTTGAAAATTCATCTACATGAGATATATTCATTTGCATTATTTTCATGTCTTTGGAGTACTTTGCCTTCTTATTGTACTCTTCACGTGCGTCCGCCAATCTCGCCGTTTGTTGGGACATTGTCTCTAACCCCTCGCTCGAGCGTTGTTTGGCGATGTCACCTTGGGTCATCTTCTTGCGTGCTTGTTTGGATGATTTTTTTCCAATTGGCCTTTTGAAAGTAAATTGGGAATGAGAATCTTCAACCGGATCGGTGTCGCAATCAAGATCGATGTCCTGGCCTCCATTAGTTGTGATTGTGGCTCAAGATCAGTGAGTCCGATAGGTTGCGAATCGATGACACCCACAAAGATGAAATCTTTTAAAACCTCGTAATAGTATCAACAAAGGAGAAGTTTTCATTATAGATTTCAAAAATCCAACAAGCCATTTTTTAAAAGAAATTACTTAGTTAGAAAAGGTAAAATAGTAAACTCAATAAATTAAATGAAATTACCACACAAAAAAAAAAAAACTCAATAAATTAAATTAAAATAAAATAATAATTGCAGTTTCTTTCTTAGATAACATTTTTCATAACAGTAGAGAGCTCATTGCCGTTGGCACCATGCTAAAAAATTTATAATGACACTCCCTGAGACAAAAGGTCTTTCGATTCTCAATAAATGTGAACTGGTTCACTAAGTTCAATATCAAACCTAGTTATTAACCAATTTTTTCTTTCTCCAAAGGTAAAACAAATTTAGCTGTCGCTTTTTTATTAGCTTGATCCAATCTATTTGATGAAAGTGATTTAAATCCAAGATTCCTTTACAATTTAATACAAATAAAACATTTAAACAAAAAAATTCTAAGAAATAAGTAAAACATGTGGAAACAGTGTTGGTGACATGACTGAACAGGCAAATTAATATAATGAAGTTTTCAAAAACAGCAAGCACATTCAGTTTTTCTTTCCTTTTTTTAGGTTAGTGGTCTTTAACAACAAAGGTTTTACGATAATTACGGGCATTATCCAATGATTAAACTGTCAAAACATAATTCTCAAAAGAAAATTACAAGACGTGTAATATGAGGCTATCAGGCTAAAAATACTTTTCATGCAGCTACATCCAATTAGCATATCCTCTATTATGGTAATAAAACAACTGCAGCTGTATTCTAGTACAAGTTCAGAGTAGCTGCTCTTTGGTAATATTAGGCCCAGTACTCAGTACTCAGCAGCAATCGTTCTATCTAGTGTAATGAAACATTCAAAATTTAAATTCAGCAGTTTAGTTCAACTATTGGGACAATTTGGTGCCTATTAAAATGGTGGATCCATTTACCATCATACAAGTGAGATCATGGACGAAGTGGTATGCACTGAATGATAGGAGACAAATATTTCATTCTAGGCACAAGGAGGGGGTTATCACAGAAAGAATAGATCATTGATTTTCATTTGATTAACAGGAACTTTTCTTCAGGTTGCTTTTCCCACAAATAATTTGCAGCTTCAATCCACTGTGGACGAACCAAAAACTTGTTTTCTTTCACTGCCCACCGAGATTTGTCTGTTCCGGCATCTGTTGCAACCACATGTGTCACTGATGGATCCAGTTCAGTAGAACAAATAGCTCCCAACTTCTCTGCCATCTGCCAGAGATGATGATTATCGGCCGGGAATTTTGTGGGACAAACACGGCTGAAATCAATTTTACACCCCTTCAAGACTTCCTTCCGAAGAGTTTTCAACACCTACGAGAAAAACATCCAGAACACTCCATTTAATACCCATATAATACAAAATCTTTAAATTGAAAGACCTACAATCATTGCAGAGGAGGGTAGGGGAGGGGAGGGGGGGTTGTCCTGACACAAATCATTTACCTGCCTCACATCTCTGTCAAAAAGATTGTTCTCCAGTTCCTACCAGATGGTCAAGTAACAATAGATTAGCACACAACAAAATGATATATTTAGTTATTTACTATATAAAGACAGGAAGAGGTACTTACATCAAAGAACATACTGTGGATTCGCTTAAGAATTTTAAGAACAGTTGCAAGAGATCCTTCAGCCTCACTTTCATCACTCTTCAACTCAGAAAGTGACTTACAAACGAGCATTGGAAAGCTCTTATTATCGTTTGTTAGCAACAAGCGTGGAATACATTTGACAACCAACTTGAAAAAAAAGAAAAAAAAAAACCTTGTATAAATGTTTTTTGAATGTTATTGTGGATTGTAATTAACCAAACCAAAGTTATAAACTAAAGTGTTCAAATCTAACATGGGGCAAGCGTTCAAATGCTCAACAAAATTACTTAAAAATAGAGCGGTTTTGAGTGATTTTGGAAAATACTTAAAAGTGGACCACCTCACGCCCACCTGGTCCCACCAGCCACCCCATCATTTTCCTCACCGCCGACATCCCCTCCCACTATCGGCGATCTTCTCTCTCTCTCTCTCTCTCTCTCTCTCTCTCTCTCTCTCTCTCTCTCTCTCTCTCTCTCTCTTGCTTCTTCCCTTTGTCACTGAACCACCATGGGCGGCTGAAGACCCCATCGACCTCCAGATCCAACAGCCATAACAAGATGAAATATTAAATACAACACCTTATACTCAAAATTCTTAATTGTATACCATAGGTCCATAACAATAATTTTCTTATAATTCGAGATGAAATTTTAAAATTCGTAAGTACTATTATTGTAGCTGGTCGTGCAATTTGTATGTGACATAGTAATGGGAGTTGGGTTTAACAGCTTGAAACCTTGAACTCCATAATGGCTGCAGATTAAGAACAAGAAGAGACTTTGGTGGTAATATGCCATAACATTGCTAGACAAGAATACTACTTTAAAAAAATTATTTTGAAGAATAGCTATACTTTCCCAAGAACAGAGCATTAAAAAAAATATTTACACTAAATTACATAGATCTAGAGTTTCCTTGGAATAGAATCTAAAATATAGTGTCCAAGCCTCCCAGTACGAAAAAGATTCAGTAACTTAGCTGCGACTTTATTTTGAGCGTCTTCTTCTTCAAACTCCATAGGAACCTGAAAAGCTCCTTGCACAGCCTTGATCTCTTCCTGAATGAGCCTTTCATCCTCCATATTACCATCAAAAGATGATATCACCTCGAACAGAGTCCGACGAACACCATGCACTATGAAATCCTGCATGAAAAGCCTGAAAGTCACTTTCATTTTAGAAAATAATGATGGAAACACGAACTTAATCACTTTCAATGACAAGGTGTTTTATTATTATCCTTTTTTTGTCAATTTGACACTAATATAATCATCGTTGTTATTGTTGTTAGGAATGTAATATATGATGCATAAGGCCTTTTTTGGAGTTTAATAAAGACAATTCTACAAATCAACTATAGGGACTGAAAAGAAAAATAAATAATAACGGGAACTAGTTCAGAAGTAATACAATAGCATAATTCTTAGGTTCTGAGTCTTCTGACAATAAAAGTGCTCAAACCTGCGTGTGATCTGTGGGGTAATGCCTTTTACGTTTCATGTCCATTTCAGAGCTATTTGAGCATTCTATATTGTGGTCTATGAATGATCTCTCATTCTCACTGTTGGACAACTTTGCCCATTTCTTGTATTCGTCACTCCTGTTCAAGATAGCCAGAAAATACTGAGCTAGTTCTTTTTCCCCAGAAAAACAACTTTTAATTGTACCTGCATTTTCCATTTGGAGAAGTGAAAACATGAACATAAAGCATCTCAAAATTCTAAGAATATTTCATTCATCTCAGTCATTCTGCATTTAAGTGTATGTGTGAGTCACTCAGGTTGCCCTCTGGGCAGCACAGGTCTGCTGTGACATACCTGTCAAGGCTAGCTTGGTGCATACCTCAACATCAAGAATCTGTGGAGGCAAAACACCCGGGGTATCCAAAACATAGATACTGGGATGGCTTCCAATCTGAAAACGAATAACCCCCTTTCATTTATAAAATGAAGAACTGAATGCCACAAACAGATAATATGCTAAAGAATGGAGAAGAAACAAAACATGAGAAACCAATTAGAATATGATGCTTTACAATCGAGCCTAACAGTAAAATGAATATAATCTTTTGATGGGTCAAGACTGAATTTAGATTTTCTGGGAGCCGATGTAAGTATAGAAAAAATATATATTTTTTTTTTTTGGCCATTGGTACGTATAGAAAAATCTTAAAACACATTTTCAGGACATTTTGCCTAAATGATGCACCCACACTATCTTTTGTGGTTATTCCTTCTATCCATCCTTGGGGTAATTAACATATATGTGGCATGCTTCAACAACAAACAATGTCAAAAGACAAAGGCTACAAACCTTCAAGCTGCTTATATCTTTTGTCTCGCCAGGATGTGGACTCACTGTAGCATGCTTTAACTTTCCCTTCTCTATAAGACAACCAATGTCCAAAAAAAAAAAAAATTAGAATTTATCCCTGAATTATTTCCCCCTACACACTCGGACACTCCCAGAAAAGAAAATTGAATAAAATATCAATTAAAGTGGGTACCTGCTGCACTAATCCTCCCAATTCGATGCAAAGAGTTGGCAAGGGCTGACTTGCCAACATTAGGAATTCCAACTAGCAATACTGTTGTGGTATAACTAGAGTGATCAGCTTTCTTCAATTCTCTGACTCGAGCTTGTAAAAAGTTCAAAAACTGTAAGAAGTAAACCATCCTCAATATGTATGACACTAAGAAAGCAACAACTCCAATGGGGTCAAAAGAATAAGAACAAAAAGAACAGAGTATCCTGCCTTGCGTATAGATATAATTGGCAAAACATATAAACATTACGTTTTAAATGTAGGTAAGCATCGACATATTAATAAAGACAAATTATGATCTCCAGTACATGTATTCTCCAGTGAAACAGGATAGCACAAGACACTGCTCAAATTAATTTTGACAACTCAAAATCTTTTAGACCATTGTTGGCTGTCCCGCCAAACCAAAAACACACAATTAAATTTCATCATTAGAATTTGGGTAAATTTCATTGACCTCCCTTGAGGTTTGTAATTATTCCACCACTACCTCACAGGTTTCAGAAATAGGTACTTACCTCCCCTGCCATTAATGTCCCTTTACTCAAATATACATTTTACAGTAGGTTGTTAATGTCATTTACACTTTTTAAGTTTTCAGAAAGTTAGAAGAGTCAATTTAAGTAGTCAAAACTAGTCAAAAGGCAACTTCATCTGACAGGTACAAACAGCATGGAAGAGGTGGAATAAGCAAACGAATTATTGTTTTCTCTCTTTCCGTGTACTTTTGTTCCTCCGATGACATATGCATTTAACAAATACAAAAATAGCATTTACCTGCTTAATGCTCTCTTTATTATGGGCATTGACTCCATACGAAATGCAGTTGTTTTGCTCAAAGTACTTCATCCACTCCTATAAATGAAACAAAATATGAAAATATTATAAAACAAGAAATGAGAGTGATTCATAACATAAATACTAAATGACTATAATTTTTTTTGTTACAAATTGGAATTGCAAATAGCATCACATGAACAAAAACATCTTAACTTTAAATCGAAATAAATTTTCACTATGCTCAAAGAACATACATTCATGCACACTTATAATACGAAATTCATAGAACCACTGACCACTAAGTTTTCAGAAAGACTGCCTTTGTTATAAAACTGTAAAAGCCATAACAATTCACCATTTTTATTCACTAAGCCATTTTTTGATTATGGAGACATTTAAATAGCTAGAATGCAATACCCTTAATTAACAATGTCATCAGTGGGTTCAAAACTTGCAACAGTTAGCTTCCACACTATAGGACTTGCAACACTTAGCTTCGACACTAACAATGTCAATGTTAGTGTATTACCTTAATTATAGAGTTGACTAATAGATTGTAATTTAAGCTAGAATTAAGGAAGAAATTAGGCTGATTGGTTGTAATTGATGCTTACCTTTTTCGTACCTCTCTATCTATTTATACCTCCTCTTTCTGGAGAAGAATACACATCCAATTACATCCCTCTCTCTCTCATTTCAGCATGGTATCAAAGCAAATATCCTAGATAAAATTTTATGATATTATTACAGCTGCTGGTACCCTACCCTAGGCGTAGGCCATTCCTATCAAAATTACCTATCTTCTCTTGGACTCTAACCTGCAACTACCCCTACTTATTGCCCAGAAGATTTTGACCTAAACCACAAGAAATCACACAACTGCCGCCACAGGAACACCCTGCTCCACTGCTGCTGCCACCGTCACTTCTGCCATCAACGTTGACTGGTTTTTCTTCTTTTTCGCTGATTTATTCTTTTTCCTGTTGATTATCATTTTCACATCTTTTCTCTTAGTATCTAAAAGCCAAGAAGTATGGGTGCCCCCTCCTGTATCTTCAAATGTGACTGTACAACATGAAAATATGTCAATGGAGATAACTGCTAACAAGCTAAATGGGACAAACTACTCTACCTGGTTGCGAGTTATGTAAAGGTATGTCATAAGGAAAACAATTTGGGGTATTTAACTAGGGAAAAGGAGCAACCAGATGAAAAAGATGCTGCTTATTCCACATGGGTGGAAGAGAATGCCATGGTTAAATATTGGCTAATTAATTCAATGACTCCTGCTGTTAGTGCTACTTTCTTCGTCTTCCTACCACACATGACATTTGGGATGCTGTTTCTCAAATTTATTCTGATGTCCAGGATGCTTCATAGATTTCTATGAGCTACGACGCACACGCCAAAATGGTAAGCCAGTAACTCAATTTTTTTCGGCCTCTTCAAACTATTTGGCAGCAATTGGACAATCTTTGCCCAGGTAATATGAAGTGTGCAGAAGATGCTGCAACTCAAAAGAAGATGATCGGGTATATGATTTTTGGTTGCTCTATATCCTAGTTTAGATCACATTCGGGGTCAAGTATTGGCACAAGATCCACTTCCCAATCTTCGCAGTGCATATGCCTATGTGTGTGTGAAGAGCTCCATCAAGCCACTATGTCAGCAGGGGCAATGCATGATGGTTCTGCTATCATAGCTGCATACTCTCGGCCTCCACAAGTGGTTCCCACTGCTGCTACTTCTCGGCCTTCATCGGTGCCCTCTAGTCTAAGAATTCTGGTAATAGAAAATGCACCTACTGCAATGGCACTAATCATATCCGAGAGACTTGCTTCAAGTTGAATGGGTATCCGGAATGGTTTGTTCAAAATAAGGGAAGTTCATGTCTCAAAAAGAGAGATAATTCCAGACCTTAAGCTCATCACGCCTCTACAAGTCACCAAGCCGTGCTCATAACCCAGCCACGGGATTCCATGCCTTTTCAGGTAGACCAATTTGCTCAAAAAGGTCCTTTGGTTGATGCTTCTACTTCTTTAGCCAACACAGGTAATTTTGGGTTTGCCTTGAATACTACTTCCTCTCTTTGTGATAAACCTTGCATAATTGACTCAGGGGTATCAAATCATATGACCTATGACCCACAGCAGTTTGTTTCCTATACAACTCGTAAAAATAATTTCAAGGTTTCTAATGGTCATTCTACCCTGTACTTGAGGAAGGTTCTATTCCTCTTTCATCTTCTTTGTCTCTTCATAAGTCCTTCAATCGTTGTGTCACCTTTCTTCCCTCACATTGTATTTCTCAGGATATTATTATGTAGGTGACGATTGTTCTTGGTAGGGAGGGAAGGGGTCTGTACTACTTGGATCTAAAGGGGTCAAATGAGGTAGAGGCTGGCTGTGCTCATCAAGTAGGAACCTATGAGTCTAAAGCAGGAGGGGAGATTTGGTTAGGGCATAGAAGACTGGGACATTTATTTGCACCATTTAATTCCTTCGTTGTTTTCTAATGAGTTTGAATACACGTGATGTTCCTTTCTCTCTCATTCATACTGATGTGTGGGGTTTGTCCCAGATTGCACTCCAGTATCTTGGATTTATATAATGAAAAATAAGAGTGATGTATTCCCTATCTTCCAAAAGCATAAGATTTCATGTCACAACCAATACTCTTGTTCCTAAAGCATAAGATTCCAAAATTCTAGACAAAAACAGTGCACCTCCAGTAATTCCACAGTTAAGAACACATTTTACATCTTGAAGAAAAGTAAAAAACTATTAGAGATAAAAAGAAGAAGAAAGAAAGTAAAGTGTAGACCTCTCCCCCATAAGTTTTGGTGAAATTAAAAAGATCCCCTTCCATATAGCAAAATGAAAGGTGGTCTGCTAACTTCTTTGTGCACATGACACAAAGTTGTATTCCCCTTCTAATAAATCACTATCACCACAAATGACAGAGAACCTAATGATGTAATCATCATGTGCCTACTTATATTCCAGAATTATCTCTTTAATTAATCTAAGTGCTTGATTAATATTTGGCATCCAGAAAAAAGAGCGGAAAACATAAGGGAACAAAAGCACAATATATATTAGACTCAATTACATTGCCACTATATTAAAACCCTCCCCAACAGAGCAGCCACTACCAATCATGGCTTAGTGGGGTGGGTGTTTGTGGAGCCAAATGTTAAGTGTCATTCCCTTGTTTTTTTTTTTTTTTTAATACCCAAAAATCCCCCAAGCAGACCCGGCTTCAAAAATGGGGCCCCCTTCCGAACCCTACAATGTTTGGGTGGCAGGACACTCTAGCAAATAGCTAGATAGGAACCTTTGAGGAATCGAACCCCAGACCACATGGGAGCAAATCATGGGTCTGACCACTCGATTAAACCCTCTTTGGTAAGCGTCATTCCCTTGTTAAATCTGAAAGACTGTCAGTGCCATGTACCCTTGCAAGTTGCAAATATTATGCAACTGTTGCAACTGTAACAGGAGGTCTATGTAATTTCTCCAGATCTCAAGAAAAATAAAAGAAAAGAAAAAACATCAAATATTTCTGAATTTTATGCTAATTTACCAGCTCCTTCACCATTAAAAGGCATTTCAATGCTTAGTTCACATAAGATTGACCAAACTTTTAATACTACATGCTTGAAAAAATGCACACCTTCAGTTGGGAACGATTTGCAAGGTCCATCTTGTTCATCACTATAATTCGCTTTGATGAGGATGTACAGTTCCCCAGTTGCTTATACTCCGATGACATTGGAATCTAAACGTGGTATAAGTAAATTATTAACATCCTTCAGATCATAGTTTGTGCAACTCAATTATAAACAGAAAAGAGCAACAGTAAAGATATAAAATGAAGTTGTCTGTTGAATTAGCATTTTATAAACAAGACATATAATTCCTTTCATTTATGATTTCAAACAATCCTTTTTTCTTTTTGGAGAATAGTTCAAGCCAATTTTTCCCTAGAACAATTTACTTTGAAAAAGAAATCCATTAGAACATATAAATTTCAAAGGGTAAGCAAAGCCATATCTTCGTCCACTCCACAGTAATGAATTACAACCATATCCATCACTAAATAAATTACTATAGGAAACAAGAGCATATATATATATATTAAATAAAAACCAAGTGATGAATGACAGCTTTGACAAAATATTAGCGCTCTACATACAAAAAGTTAAAAATGATAGTGAAGTGATGGCAAAACTTTACATCAGTTAGCTCGAAAAATTTGTATAAAATTCTGAGGTTTAAACAAAAAAGAAAAAGAAACCTTTATTCTCAACCAAATTAAGGAAACCCGAAAGCCAATACCTTGCTGCACCCATTTTCTACACATTAAAGACCTAACCTTAAGAACCCAGAGCCTAAAAATCGAAATTTCATACTAAGAGAGAAAAAAGAAAAAACAAATAAAGCTACTGCATGTGAAACAGGCATTTCATCAAACACCTAGAGTGCGTGGAAAATATGTGACCTTGAACAATAGAATGACGCTAACAAATAAATAGGTGAGTATTTACCCTTGCGTCTCTAACTTCAAGAACGAGATCGACCAATGGGATCCGTTCGGCGATGGCACGAGAAGCGGCAGCCATGTGAGGGCTGAACCATCCTCCATTTCCTGAGCTTGTGATAATGGGACTGCCTATTTGTCTTGCTAAAGTAGCCGCTACCATATTCGCGTGGAGTTTGAAATACCGTTGGGTTGGAGAGTACGCGGTTCTTATTTATATGAGTAACGGCCCTAACGGGTGGCTCTATTGAACCCGGAATTTTGCTTTCCACACTCACTTCTTAAAAGATTTTCCACCCTACCCATTTTCTATTTCTTTTTATCTCTTTCTCCACAAAAATTAAAGGAGAATTTCGCTAGGAATCTCAATTTTTTACACAACATTACTAGAATTCAACATTAAGTTAGTGAGCTTGAATTTAATTATTATTTGATACGAATTTATAAATGACACGACATGCTAAAACGAAAAATAAATATATAGTATTAGTCACAAATAACTCGATTTGGACACAACAAACTCGTTTAATTAGTATTAAATGAATAAAATAAAATTAATATCTTAATCTCATAATGTTGTTGTATGTATGACTACTATTATATTTATAGAACTATTTTTTATAATTTTCTTAGTATTTGGATAAAATCAATTTTAATGTTATAAATAAAGTACAAGTGATTAGTTTCAATATATAAAAGAAAACTTTAGTTTATAATTTTTAGTTTATAATATATGTGGGGATAGGCCATGATTAAAAGCATGTGCAATGGTGAATGTCAATTGGCAATTCAATTTAATTATATTGACCCCTATTTTCCAATTGTGTCAATTATTAACTTGACTTGAAATTATTTTATTGTAATGGTTAAAATTAATTGTATAAGTTAATACATATATATATATTATATATTAATATATATTAACTACATTAATCAAGTGGGTTGCGCACTCACGGGGAAGCCACAACCATTGCTACGCCATCTGATCATTCTTTGTCCTCACATGGGTTAGGCACGTTGTTCTCTTAGCATTTATGAAGTCAATTTGTAATTTTATATCAATTTTTTAACCTGCACATTGACTTTTAATATCTATTGCAATTCAATTTTTAATATTGTCTTTCCATTGCGAACTCTTTTTTTCTTTCATAAAAGTCAATAAATTGAAATTAACTTGACATTAACATCACTATTGCACATGCTCTAAAAAATAAATTGAGTATATTTAGTCAATAAATAAATCAGATAATGATTGACTAGCTAACAAACAACATAAAGACGCAATGAAATGACACAAACACGATCCAACACTATGAATTGTAACCCACATCTAGTAAAACATCTAGGAGACTAGGACCCATCTCTGTAACCCACATCATGATCTATTACATCTAGTTTTTGTAATAGATAATTGCCCTCACAAGTGACATTTTCTGGTTCTTGTAGTTGAAACTCACATCTACATTTGGCTTTACTTTTTTTTTTTCTTTTGCTTTGATCCAATGTTAATGACGACATGTCTCATTAAATGTTACTGGATCACATTCATAATATAAAGTAAGGCCAAATTTACTTATAGTTCTTGTACTTTAGGTGAAGTTTCACTTTTGTCTATTTACTTTTTTTTTTTTATTCATATACTTTCAAATTGTGTTGATTTGGATTCTACATTTCACATATTATTGCAATTTAAAAGCACATTAGCATTTCCTCCATTAAGTCTTCAAATTCGATTTTAAATTGTTAACGATTTATAAAATACATGACCAAAATTGTAACAGATTTGACAACTTAATTGATGGAAACAATAACGCGTTCTTCAGTTATAATAATTTGTAAAGTATATGACCCAATTGGCATATTTGAAAGTAACTTGACTAAAATTACAAGGACCATAACTGAAATTTAGCGTATAAAGCAATATTCACCAAATTCTTCAACTGATAGATTGTTATTTTTATCTTAGACTTAATTATCGATTTACCACCCAAAATTATAACTCATTCCTATATTGTCACCTGAAAGTTTTTTTGTCCGAGATTACTACCTATAACTTACATATGTGTCTCATTTTACCTTGTTCCGTCAACAATTCCGTTAAAAATGCTCACTTGACCGTTATTGCTGACGTAGCGCGCTGGATGTGTACCACATGTCACATTTTTTCTTGTATTTTTTTTTCTTATTTTTATAAACTTTGAAAATTAATTAAAAATAGCTCTGAACTCAGAAAAATACACGAAAAAATTCTTATTGACTCGTCTTGACTAGTACTAATTTACTATGGGGTCAAAATACTAATTTTCCATCTAAAAATTTCTAGAAAATTTGGAAAGTCCAAATTTATTTTTAGAAAATTAAAATATTCTAGATTCTTTGAAAATTTATAGGATAATCTCCTGAACTCAAAAAATATGAGGTCTGCACCGTTAGTCTTCTAAAAACTAACAATACATTTCTCGTGAACACTTGCTACCCAAAAGACCTCTCGGTCTTAGAGGAAAACAAATTTCCCTCTATAAAATAAATTCTAAAATTTTTGTAAACTCTCAAAATAATTCTCTAAAACAGGCTTTGGTAATCTCCAAAATATTTTTGAAAATTCGTCCAAGATTTTATGAAAATTCTAAAATTTATTTTAATTTTCGAGAAATAAATTCGGACTTCCCAAATTTTTTGAAAAATTTTAGAGGGAAAATTGGTATTTTGACCCCATAGTAAATTAGTACTAGTCAAGACGAGTCCGTAGGAATTTTCTGTGTATTTTTCTGAGTTTAGAGCTATTTTTAATTAATTTTCAAAGTTTATAAAAATAGTAAAATAAAAAAATCCGAAAATAAAAGCAAATATGTGACACGTGGCGTACATCCAGCACGCCACGTCAACATTAATGGCCAAGTCAACATTTTTAACGGAATTTTTGACGAAATAAGGTAAAATGAGACACGGATGTAAGTTACAGGTGGTAATCTGAGATAAAAAATCGTTCATGTGGCAATATGAGAATGAGTTACAGTTTTTAGTGATAAATTGATAATTAAGCCTTTTATTTTATACTATGATATTCAAAATAAGTCCAAGTCTTAAATATATCACACCCTTCAGGTTTTTTTCAACTATATGAAAGAACTTCAGCAATACCTAAATGACCAATTAGCATGTGGTCTAGTGGTATTTTTTTTCTCATATTGGAAGAGGTTTCAAGTTCAATCCCTCTCCCAAAATAAAAATAAATACAATACAATACCTAGATGAACAATTTACCAACATCATCAACCAAACACTCAATATTCTCACACAAGGTTCTGTTTAAAAACACAAATAAAGAGATATTGGAGGGAAAAAAAAGAAAAAAAAGAGATGAAATCTCTCCGATATTTCAATCAAATTGTAAAACAAATCTATATGGATAAAAGTTACCAAATCAAAAGTACATAGTGCTATTAATTAATCTCATTTAAAAGTTGCCAAACAAGATCATTTGACGATAGGAGATTTCTAAATCTCACAAAACCCTAAACCCCACTTGCAACTTCCTCACCCAAATTAACACAACCTGATCAATGGCAAAACCACAAAAGAAAACTCAAAAAACTTAAGGACAAAATAATGGATAATGGCCGATGGAAATGAGTTAACAATGGGTGGTGTTTGGTTTATTTTCCACCACTTTTATTATTAAAAGAAAGCAAACTTGATTACACATAACATGCCTTCCAATGCACAAATACCAGCTCTTATAGCTTGGTTTGCATTAGGCCTCTTTCCTGCTTAATTAAACTAACAACCTCTTAACTATTTGCTTCTCTTTTCCTTTGATACATATGAAGAAGCATATTCTTGATTTTTGCCAAGCAATTATCAGTTGGCCCGGGATGTGGCAAGTGTCTCAATGGACATTTAAAATTAACCCGTTCCAAATTACATATGTCAGAGATCAGAAACATAGTGATAAATTAATTGTTTATCATTTCTTAAATCCACATGTAGACAATGACATAAGGAAGTAATTTAAAGGTGCTTATAAACATACATCTCATCAAGAAGGATTGAATTCCATTGGATTTGGATATGTTTCAGCATCCAAGTGAAGGCTCCTGAACCTGCAGACCAAAACTTTCCAACCCTTAGGAATGCTATAACCTGAAAGTCAATCTCACTTGATTTGGTGTCACATCTAAACAAATTAATTTTGAACAACATATTCCCAGTTTGTATTTTCTCTATAAAATGTATTTGAAAAAAATTTAAAATCATATGAACCAATATTTTGCTCAAATACAACAGTTGTTCGTGAAAGAATAATGTGCCTCCTTGTATGCACATGACAAGCACAATCAATGAAGATAAAATATTAACTCACCGTTTATATTTGAATCTTTGTTTGCCTCTCAAAAATCGGAAAGTGAGAATGATACTTTGCGAAGAGTTTCGTTAATCACCTATAGAGTTTAAACTTTAAAAGGGTTGGCTAGAATCACTTGGTAGAGGCTGAATGAAAATGAAAGTGAAGTCACTTATATGTTCCTTGGAAAGATAGTCCATATATTTCTCGAACTTCCTTAAGCATCAAGCCCTTGTGTGTTGGTGGCCTCTTTTTTATAATCTCTTCTTGCTCTGCCTGCAGCCGACCAAGCATGCTTAGGAAGCCGAATTTGAAGTTTACAGGAGATATCAAACCAGAATTTATTAAACAAGATCAATGAAACACGATTGCACATCTTCTTTTGACATTTTGGACATCCTAAATCACTTTCATGTAACTAAATCTATATTTTCACCATCTTTATATATACGAAAGTATTCTCTTGCTAGACAATCCATAAACATAAGATGCTTATGTGACCAGATTGTTTGATTAGGTTGATCAAAATGGACTATTCGAAAATATGTAAATTCAAGTAACTTAGCTTTCTCAATTTGTCCTATGTTGGACCATTTTTCCAAGGATGATACAACATTATCTCCGATATAGTTCAAGTACATGGACAATGCTTCATGATTGTTGACTGGGGCTGCAGTTAACCTTTGTAGACGTTTGCATTCTTCAAACGCCAACAAATGATTTCTTTCCAATTAGTTCGACAGTGCCACCAGGCAAACCGATCTTAAATGCCTCATCATCTGTCAAAACTCTTTTACACATTTCAGGCGTTGTAACAATCACACTGGGGCTACCAAACATGAAGGCCTTATAGATTCCAGTACGCCCAAATCAGCATTGTTGATTGACACAGCAATGTAATTACACTGAAAGTTTTTAAGTTTTCCAAACCTTATGGACATGGTTGCACAGAGAAAACCTTTGAATCAACCCAATAATCTTCTTTCAATAATGCAAATTTAAACAAGGTTCTCTTGTGTGTTTGAGATTCACTTTTAAATCCAAGTGACTAATTGGGACTTAAAGAAAATAACTTCCTATCAAAGTAGTTTGACAATCAACTCAACATGTACATGTTAGGATCATTGTCTTCATAATGTTGCCAATTGATTTCCATATCCTCATTACTAATAGTAATAGGTCAAGTTTCTGCTTCTTAAACAATGTGGCCTCTTTACTATCAATTCTACCCACGAGAACTACTAGTACAGGGTACCAGCTTTTCCACTTAATTACTTTTATCTTTTTCACTTTTATTTTGTTACATTGGGAGAGGTAGAATCTTCAACATATCATAATCTTAAAGACCTAACTCATTCCCTCTTCTTTCTTCACCACTTGAATTAATCTCGAAGACTAACATGTTGACTCATAACCAGTCAAGTACTTTCTAATTGGCCATGTGTCAAGTAATTAGAGGACAAGAAATCCTGTTCTTGAATTTTCTTATTATCCCAAATTTCAGAAATCTTTTGGGCTATTTTCTGGTTTAACATCCCATATGGACAATGTATTTGTAATCCACACCGTTACCATGTGGGGCATAGAGGGAGGTGGGCCTTCTTAGCATATGAATTAGTTCTTCTTTATGATTTTTTGCTTGTACATGCATATACATAATTAGTTTAAAACAAAAAGACAAAGTTTGGTTATGGTGTGACAGTCAGAATGACAAAAATGCCCAACTCTGTTATCGAAGATTCTGTTGCATGCATGGAAAAACACTTGTCCTACATCTCGCATTACTATTCCCATATCAGAGAATACTTGGCAGAATACAAGCATTACTTTTGTTGGAGCAGTTTGGTAATTCCACAGAAACTCCAAATTACCAAAATTCACTCAATACTTCATGGTTTACATCAATTAGTCAGTAGCATTTTTTTAGGCAGATATTCGTAAGGGTGTCAAATATTTTTATTTATTTATTTTTATGGATAGTTTTGTATACTTTAAAAAAATGCAGGAGTTGGAAAACTATTATATACTAGGCACAGATCCTTTTAGGGCTCAAACCGGCACAATTTGAAGCGAATACGGGCTGGCCTGATGGATTAGAAACACCCGACCCATCCTGGCTTGTAAGTATGGGTCGTGTTTGGTCCGATCCACCTAAGGTCAGGCTAGGTGAGGCAACAATTATTAAGAGACAAAACCAATGGATAAAATGGCCAATGACAAAGTGAATAATGCTTGATGCTTGGTTTAATTACCAACCCTTTTATTATTAAGAGAAAACTAGCTCGGTTACACAGAATCAGTGTTTTCAAAGGCGATCTTCAGGCGCGCCTCAAGGCGCGAGTCATGGCGAGGCGGCGGCCGATTGCGCACGACTTCGCCGGACTGTGTAAAAGGACGTACTGAAAGGCGACGGGAAGGCGTTGAAGGCGTACGCCTCGCGACGGGAAGGCGTTGAAGGCGGACGCCTCGTGACCACCTCTGCGGGATTTTTTTTTTTCAAAAACTCAGTCCCAGAACGACCTCGTTTTGGGCTGAGAGTTTAATAAACCCCTTCAGTCCATCAGACCTTGCCCTATCAGTCATTCTCTCAACTTCTATGTTCTAGGTTCTCTCTTCACGACGACAAGGCGGCTGGGTCGTCTCGGACGGCGGTCGATCGAGTCATCTCTGTTTTGCGCAGCTAGCCAGCAAGGGGTCTCCGCCTTTTACACAGTCCGGCGACAGAGGCAAGGGGTCTCCGCCTCTTACACAGTCTGGCGAGTTGGCGACAGAGGCAAGGGATCTCCGCCTCTTACACAGTCCGGCGACAGAGGCAAGGGGTCTCCAGCTAGCCGACCAATCAAGTTTCAATCTCTCTGACAGAGTCTCTATGCGCAGCAAGGGGTCTCCGCCTCTTACACAGTCCGACGACATTCATCTCTGTGGCTCAGCTATCATGTATGTTTGTTTCTAACTTTCTTGATTTCTTCTCATCTGTGATCTGTAATATTGAATTGAATTTGTGATTATGTGATTATGTGAATAACTGAATATTGTGAAATTCACGGAATTGTGAAGTGCAGTGAATTGTGATGTGTTTTGGGCAGAGTATTGTGAATGGTGAAAACTGAGTATTGTGAATTGTTGTAAATAATGAATATTGGGAATTTTTGCTGGTATTATATTTGTGATTCTGTGAATATTGTGTGTATTGTGCATTGTTGTGACTTGCGAGTATTATGAATATGTGATGTGTTTTGGACAGATATTTTTTGATAAAAAATCATGAGTCGAAAGGATTTTGCTTGGAAGTATGCAAAAGAGGTTGGTGGAGAAAAATATATAAGGTGCAAGTTTTGTGATCAACAATGCAGTGGGGGTATTTCTAGGCTGAAAGAGCACTTAGCTCACACTCACAATGGAATGAAACCTTGCAGCAAAGTCCCAGATGTTGTGAGGTTAGAGTGCCTTGGAGCTTTGAAAAAATTTAAGGATGCTAAAGCAAGGCAAACTGAATTGCTTCGTGAGATTGGAGAGGGTCATAGAGGGGAGGGGGGAGTATAGATTTGGATTCTCTTCATTCGGAGAATTATGGAATTTCAGGAAGTGGGAGTAGTCCTACTTCTGGGATTCGTATGGTTCAATCTGCTGAACAAAGGGTCAAAGGACCCATGGATAGGTTTGTTGTTACGGAAGCACGACAAACCACTTTAAATTCAGCATATAAAAAAGAAGAAAGAAGGGAAGTGTGTCGAAAGATTGGGCGCTTTATTTTCTCAAGAGCACTTGCCTTTAATGTTGTGAATGATCCTTATTGGCTGCCTATGGTTGAAGGGATTGCTGCTTATGGTCCTGGGTTCAAGCCTCCTAGTATGCATGAATTGAGGACATGGGTTCTTAAGGAAGAGGTTGCAGATATTACTATGTTGATGAATGAGCATAAAAAAGCTTGGGAGAAATATGGATGTTCCATTATGTCTGATGGTTGGACTGATGGAAAAGGTAGGGTTCTAATTAACTTTTTAGTTAATAGCCCAAGTGGTACTTGGTTTTTGAGATCGATAGATGCATCCGATACAATAAAAAATGGGGAATTAATGTTCAAGTATTTGGATGATATTGTTGAAGAAGTTGGGGAGGAGAATGTGATTCAAGTAATCACGGACAATGCTTCGGTTTACAAGAATGCAGGAAAGAGGCTAATGGAAAAGAGAAAGAAATTGTGGTGGACTCCATGTGCGGCACATTGCATTGACTTGATGCTAGAAGATATTAGCCAATTGAAAGTTTTTGATAACACAATCAGCCGTGCCAAGCAAGTGGTCAAATTTATTTATGGACATTGTTGGGTTCTTGCCTTGATGAGAACTTACACCAACAATAAAGAGATTGTTCGTCCGGCAATAACAAGGTTTGCTACTTCTTATCTTACTCTTCAAAGTATGTATAAGCAAAAGCAACCTCTTATGACTATGTTTAATTCCAAAGAATGGTGTGAAGGTCCATTTTCAAAAAATCATGAAGGTATTGTGGCTCGTTCAACTATACTCTATAATCCCAACTTTTGGTCTCATCTAGCATTTTGTATCAAGAGTGTTGTTCCACTTGTATCTGTTTTGAGAGAAGTTGACTCAGATGAGAGACCGGCCATGGGATATATCTATGAGTTGATAGATGCTGCAAAAGGGAACATTGCAATCAATTGTGAACAAGTGGAAAAAAGGTACAAACCAGTGTGGAAGAAAATAGATAATAGATGGGCTCCACAACTTCATCAACCTTTACATGCAGCTAGTTATTATTTGAACCCTCAATTGCGCTATTCAGACAAATTCTCAAATGTTGAAGAAGTGAAGAATGGTTTGTATGCTTGCATGGATAGGATGTTGGATGGTGATGAACGTATTAAAGCCGATATCCAATTGGATTTGTATGATGCCGCACATGGGGAATTTGGAAGTCAAATTGCCATCAAATCTAGGAAATTGAGATCTCCAGGTATTGCATTTAACATATAGTATCATATTTTATTTTATTGAGTGACATTAAATAAATATCAAATTGAATAACATGATTTTATTAATAGCAAATTGGTGGCTATGTTTTGGGAGAGGGACACCCGAGTTGATGTCATTTGCGGTGCGAGTACTTGGCCTTACTTGTAGTGCATCTGAGTGTGAGAGGAATTGGAGCACTTTTGAGTCGGTAAATTTCTTTGTTTTTTGTGGTGTGAAAAAGTGAATGTGTCAAAAGATTAATGTGCTTCTAATATTTATATTCTTATGTTTATTCTAGATTCATACAAAAAAAAGGAATAGACTTGAACATCAAAGGCTTAATGCATTAGTCTATGTGAAGTATAATACTTCTCTAAGAGAGAGAAGTATTAGAAGGAGAGCGAAGATGGACCCGATACTAGTTGATGACATTGCTTCTAATGATGAGTGGATTGCTGAGGCAGAAGAACCCACTCTTCCAACCGATCTTACTTGGCTTAGTTCACAAGAACTATTTGAAACCGATGCCATAAGAAATGTGCCAATTGTGACCTATGAAAGTATATTAGATCGAGAGTCCATTCCTACACCTCGAGAGTCCATTCCTACTCCTATTCCTGAGCCTACTCTTGTTCCTGAGCCTACTCCTAGTGAGCCTATTCATCATGTGCCTATTACTCATGCTAGTTCATCTTTAACTTCAAGGAAACGAAGAAGTTGTGAAAGCTTATGTAAGTATTAAATTTAAAAGTGAACTATGGAGTGAAGGCTACATTGGATGTGTACTTTTTAGTTTTTAACCATTATTATTATTTGTTAATTACAAATTCCAATTAAATGTGTAGGTAAAGGTCGTGGAAAAGTCAAGGCCCTTCTCAAGGGTCGAAAATCAATGCTTGTGGATGAAGATGATGAAGTAGAAATAGAAGCTCCTCTTCAATTTGATAGTGCACTTCCTCCTTCCCACATCGATTCCTTGGACAAGGATGATAGTGATATTAGTTTGAATGATATTGATGTTAATGAGTGGGATGAATGAAGTGGTTGTTTTACTATGTTTTTGTGAATGATCTTGTTAGATCAATATGCTTGTTTGGATTTCTATTTAATTTGAACAATATTATTGAATTTGATATGTAATATGGATGATTTTTATTTATGAATGCAAACGCCTCGCGTGACGCTTTTGCGTCTGAAAACACTGCACAGAATACGCCTGCAGATGCACAATTACCAGCTCTTATAGCTTGGTTTCCATGCTAGGCCTCTTTCCGGCTAAAATGCTAACAGCCTCTTTCATAACTACTAAAACTAACTGCCAACTGAGGACTAACTTCCCACCGCTACTCTTGATGGCGATTGCTCACTTGCATGGCACACTCCTGGTTGACAACAGATAGGCAGATCCCAAGTTAAAAATGTGTTTAAAGCAAAGAACTTAGAACCTAAAATGAGAGGCAGTGATCAAAACGTAGTGTTTTATAACTAACATATGAAGAAATGAAGAGACCTGTGTATTTGCCTAGTTCTCCTTTTAGGGAGATGCAGATTTCTTGATTCTTGCCAAGCAATTGTCTGTTGGCCTAGTATGCGGCAAGTATCTCATCTGGCATTGAGGATTGACTCTTTCAACCCTGCAACACCAAATAACACAAACATTAGAAGAAGATAATAAAATAAAATAAAAAGAAGGAAAAAGAGATGTACAATTTTAGTTATGGAGGGTAAAAGTTGTTGCAAGATGACTCACCTGTAATTGAGGAGGAAATGATGAAGGAAAATGGCAATTTCCAGCTTGGCAAGATCGTTTCCAGGGCACAGATGGCTTCCGGCTCCAAAGGGAAGAAAAGTTGCTGGTTTGGGTGTGTAATTCTATGCCAGCACAAAGCAGTTAAAAAAATTCAGGTCTAAGACATGTATAACTCTGTTTTATCATAATTATCAGTCATTAAAAGTGCTTATGAACTTACATCCCATCTAGAAGGATTGAATTCCATTGGGTTTGGATATATTTCAGAATCCAAGTGAATGCTCCTGAACCAGACCAAAACTTTCCAACCCTTGGGAATGCAATAACCTGAAATCCAAGCCATTAAGTAAATTTCTAAGGTCATATGAACCAATATTTGATTCAAAATTCAACAGTAGTTCATGAAAGAACAAAGAACAATCAATGAAGATAATCCAGAGTAAAAGTACTCTACATCTAAGGACCAGTTACATTGGAGAAAGTACACAAGAAAGAAAGTCCTAACTCACCACCAATGTTGACATCTTTCTTTGCCTCTCGAAAAACAGTAAGTGAGAATGTTATCACTCGAAGAGTTTCGTCGATCACCTATGGAGTTTAAAAGGGTTAGCTGGAATCACTTGGTAGAGGCTGAAAATATATTATACGGTGAAGCCACTTTTTTGTATACCTTGGAAAGATACACCATCTCTCGATATTCCTTAAGCGTCAGCCCCTTCTGTGTTAGTGGCCTCCTCTTTAGAATCTCTTGTTGCTCTGCCTGCAGTTGACCAACCATGATTAGGGAGCCGAATTTGAAGTTTTCAGGAGACATCAAACCAAAATTCATTAAACAAGATCAACGAAAACATGATTGCACATCTTCTTTTGAAAAATTTGACAGCATAAAACACTTCTTTGTGAAACTAAATCCGAATTTTTCACCGACTTTATAGAAACAAATGAAATTAGAGCATCATATGCTTATGTTACTAGACAGTCTGGCAACATAAAATGCTCATCTTACCAAACTGTGAATCTGGACCATTGATTTGGTTGATCTAGATGGACATTCAAAAATATGTAAATTGAAGTACCTTAGCTTTCTGGAAATATTCGGGGTGTGCTTGTAGGAAAATGGCAACCCACATCATGGTATGGCCAGAAGATTCATGGCCTGCATTCAAGTACATTAACAGAAGATCTATAATCTCCTCATCTGTAAGTTTTCTTCCATCCTCATCCACAACATCCAGCAGAGCATCCATCATATCTTTCTTCTTTACCAAGTAGTTTCCAGCCTTCCTTTGAGCTCGTCTCTCATCCACAATAGATTGAAATGTAGAGACAAGATTTTTCCGAGCCTGAAATGAAAACGATTCATTAATTTGGATTCTAACACATAACACAATTATTAATTTGTGAGTTATGAACGAAGTTCAACTTATCATCTGTTCCTCACCTTAAGTGCCTTATGGTATGCAAACCCGGGAATATTGATTGCCATGGCTCTAACTCCATAGTTAAGTGTTGTGTACTCCCTTTCCAGAGTCTCCATCACTGGCTCGCTCTCTGAGCTAAGAAAGATGTACATAATAATCCTAAAAGTAAGCTTTCTGAGTTGAGTCAAGAACTCTATTTGTCCCATTTTCGACCATTTTTCCAAGGACAATACAACATTCTCCTCCATGTACTTGATGTACACAGACAATTGTTCGTGACCATTGACTGCGGCTGCTGTTACCCTTCTTAGACGCTTGTGTTCTTCAAAAGAAATGCCAATGAATGATTTCTTTCCAATCAGCTCCACTGTGGAAACAGGCCAGCCGGGCTTAAATGCATCATCGTCTGTCAAAACTCTTTTACTTGTTTCAGGGGTTGTAACGATCACACTTGGGCTTCCAAACATGAAAGCTTTGTAGATTCCAGTGCGCCCAAATCTGCATTGTTCATTTATATGGCCATGTAATTGGAGTAACACATAGAAAACCATTAAACCAACCCAATAATCTGCTTTTAATAATATGAATTTAAATGTTCAGTGAAACATGTGTGTGTGTGTGTGGAAACTCTTCCATTCACATCATGAAAAAGAATGGTCTAACTTTGTTTCTGGCCACACATTTCAGCTTTCTCTTTCTCATTCTCAGTTATTCTTAGAACCCAATACATTATATGAATGTGATCGATACTTTTTCATTTATATAGCAATGTTTATAGAATTGGACGCATTACAGAATAATTCCTCCACATATATGATCTTTAAGCATTTTATTAATTAAGTATAAAAGAACAACAACAATTAGTCTACATGGAAGACAAAACAAGAAAAACAAGAGCCCTGAAGTCATATGAAGAGACTACATACTTATTTTCTGCCCCTACAAAAACATGCAAGTTTTGGACCAAAAATATATCAATATTTACCGTCACTAAATCTCATCAACTATAGTGGTCCACACCCAAAACCCGAGAGCTAAAGATTTTTCTAATTTTTTTTTTATTTGCATAGGAAAATAAAGAAGAATATTTAAAGTCCTACTACTACAGAGAATAACTTTCTATCAAAGCTGTTAGTCAATCAACTCAACATGTTGTTTGCTTATTATTCCTAATGCTGTGAATTGACATCCATATCCTCACTACTCACTAGAATAGGTCAAGTTTATGCATCTTAAACAATTTGGGTTCTCTATGCTATCAATTATACCCACTAGAACTGGTACATGGCATGCACCAGCTTTTGCACTTGAAAACTTCAACCCTTTTCACTTTGTTGCGTCACACAAATTGCAAGAACTTTCTTTGGCCAGAAAATGTCAAGTACTTAAGGACAAAGGAAGCAGATTATATTAAAAAATAGGATACTCCTGCACTCCTCCACAGGAATGCAAAGCTTTGTGGGGAACGCAATAACCCTTTATTAAAGAGATTCTTATATCCCATGGAAGACTAAAATCTAGAACCTTTTTTAAAAAGTTTCTACTTGTAGTGCACCAGAAAAATTTTCATGCAACAGTCGAATATATTTATAGTGTATCTCTCTCTAATCACACACTTGAGGAGTGAGATAGAGACATTAAATAAATGCTTACACCTATGACAGAAGGTTTTGATGAGGGAGATAAAGACATTAAATGTGTACACTTATGATAGAGAAGCTATTTTTCATTGTCCAGACCATTAGCATTGGTCCATTGTAGGTTCAAGTTTGCAAGCCGTGTGGACATAAAGGGAGGTGAGCCTTCGTGAGCATATGGGTCCATAAGATGTGCATGACAAGAAAAATCTTCCTTCAACAGGGATTTGTCATGTGGCATCCAAACAAAAAGGGTGGGTCTATACTCTATAATGAATGTTCCAAACTCCTTTTTTTGTTGGTGATGTCACATCAATAATTCATATTACAAATAAATTTTTCTTCTCATGCACATTTTAGTGGGCCCCCACATCCCTCTATGCCCAACATGTGAACCTGAACTTATCTCTTATGGTCATGCCACATCACCAATCCTTGTTACAGCTAGGTTTATTTTGTTCATGACAGCAATTGCTGAAGAATCAGAGTGGCACTTGGGAATTAAATGCCAGAACCAAGCTTTTGGGAATTCATAGCAGATGTCACAACAAAATAAGCAGCGGTGAAAAATTGGTAGTATTTGACAAAAATAGCCAACTCTGCCCTCCAATGAATCGGTGACGTCTCTTTGATTCCCGTACTCACTAAGGTACATACATCATACATGGGGAGACAGACGCAGAACACAGTCAAGCATTTTCCAATGTTGGGGGCAATTTGGTAATTTCCAAAAACTTCAAATTACCAAAACGCCCCCAATAGTACTTGATGGTTTCATTTAAATCAGTTAGCCGGTCAGCAGCATTTTTTTTTTTGCCTTTCTCTTTTTTTGGCAGAATATCACCACTAACTATAGCAACATAGTCATGAACTCATGACAGAGAGAGAGAGAGGTCTGAATTACCTGGAAACAAAGGTGTTGTTGATGAAGGATTCAGGGTCACTGGACTTGAAGGCTGTGAGGAAGGACCACATGTTGCCAATGAAAGGCAAGCCCAAGTCACCAGGTGGGAGAGAGTACTGCTTTTCACCC
Source organism: Dryas drummondii (assembly GCA_003254865.1). Taxonomy (NCBI): domain Eukaryota; kingdom Viridiplantae; phylum Streptophyta; class Magnoliopsida; order Rosales; family Rosaceae; genus Dryas; species Dryas drummondii. Next base: position 84,900 of record QANW01010502.1, on the reverse strand, counting down.
AACTGGGTTTCATAGAGCCACCAATTTGCATTCTTGAGAAGCCATTTGAGGACCACAAGACCACCAAAGCTGCACAATAAGACCATCCATACCCACACGGAACCCAATTCCATTTCCACTCCCAAAGCCATCTTGTACAATATTTCCACACCCAAATACACCTCCAAAACCAAAACTCTCTCTCTCAGCTAGTACTCCTCTGTCTGTTTGTACGTCTCTATGTATGTAACTTTATATATAGGGTTTTTTTTTTATTGTTTTAATATAATATTTAAACTTTTATTTGTCTTAATTGAGTACTTAAATTTTTATTCTGTGTCTAATAGATACTAAAATAAATTTTTGTTAAAATTGTCAACAAAAATTAAGGGCAATATAGTCACTTCAAAAAATTTATATTTTAATTATAATTTTTTATTTTTTTGTTTGTTGTGTTTTTTTTTAATAATTTTAAACATATAAAAAATTAATTAAAATATACTTTGACTATATTGCCTTTAACTTTTGTTGACAATTTTAATAGAAATTCATTTTGGTACCTATTAGACACAAAATAAAAATTTAAGTATTTAATTGGAATAAATAAAAATTTAAGTACCACATTAAGACAATGGTGAAAATTTAGATAATATATATGAAATAAATCTTTATATATAATAAAAAATTAGAATTAAATACTAAATATCAATAGTTTTTCAGTAAAACAGTAAGACGCTAATTTTTTTTAGTTTAGGTACTAACCTAGAGTAAGGCATTTTGGATTAGGTTACAAATCAGTTTGTTATACAGTTGTGACTGTCAAATAGTTATAATTGTAATTATCGAACAGTCACATTTGTAACTGTTTAAAATTTATAAAAAATCAAAATTTTTAAGGGTTTCATACTTTTGATTTAGGTTTGTGGAATGAAGTCCTATAACATAAAGACTAAACATTAAAATTTAAGTCTTACAAATATTGAAAAAACAACAAATCAATAAAAAAGTTATGACTGTTAGACAGTCACAGCTCGATATAACCATATTTTTTAAAGTTGATACCTAAACTGAAATTTAGTACCTAAAATTAAATTACATAAATGTTTTGATAGTTAAAATAAAATAAAAATATTACAATTTGGTACCTAAAGTCAAGGACCTTATATATAAATACTCCTAGATAGGCATAGTCACCAAAAAGGAGAGAGGGAGAGAGAGAGAGAGAGAGAGAGAGAGAGAGAGAGAGAGAGAGAGAGAGAGAGAGAGAGAGAGTTAAAAATGCTATAAAAAATGCACTAATAAGGGCTGGTGATTTGACTTACCAAAAAAAATAAGAGGTCCTAGTCTAAGAAAAATTATAGAGTATAACCGATATACCGCCATGTAGTATAACCAATCTAACGTGTAAGGGTATTACTGGATGATGTGTTTATATAAGTAGGATATAGTATTAATAACATACACTCATATTATAACAAATAGACTGGTTATAGCACGTATCAATATAGCGGTTATACAAAATAATTTCTCCTAGTCTAACTAGTATATAGTTCCATAACAAAAAAAAAAGTTCAAATACTTACCAAAAAAAAGTCCAAATATAAATTATGGGAGATCTAATTAAAATTAGTTACCGAAAATAAAGTTCAAAATACACAAAAAAAAAAAAAAGTTAAAAAAAAAAAAAAAAAAAAAAAAAAAAAAAAAACAACGAAGAAAGTTTTGAGTTGACGATTAAAAATTGTGCATACCAAAGAGAAAAAAAAAATGAAAGTATAAGTGTATAACTGCATTTGTGAAAAAATTTGATTTGTGAAAAAAAAAAAATTTTCCTGCGCCAAAAAAGAAAAAGCATCGGTGATGGGCCTGATGGCCGGCCTTAACTTTTTTTTTTTGTCGTGTTGTCAATCCTTTTGATTCTCTTACATACTTCAAATTATTTTTCTTTTTTGGCTCTTTTTTGGCCTGTCAGTCTGTCATTCTTAATGCCCATTATAATCAAGAAATAAAATTTCGGATTTCGAGAAAATTTTGATGGAAATTTTGATGAAAATTTCGACGGAAATTTCGAAGATTTTTAAATTTCGACAAAAATTCGACGGAAACGACGGAAATTGTTATCAAAATACGGAAATTTTGAATGAAACTTTACCATATGTTTATTTAACATATTATCTACTAAATTGATAAAAAAACATTGAAAAAACCAAATTATATGATAGGTTTCATGTGATATGTGATGAATATAATGCGCGCTGGAGGCAAATACTATTAAATAAAATTAGTATAATGAATAAATAAAATTATTATATTCTTTATACTCTATAATTTATACACTAAATCATATATACTAAATCTTATATACTCTATAATATATACACTAAATTTTATATATTTTATAATATGTATTTTATATTCTTTAGGATATGATATAAGATATTAAAGTTTAGGCTCTTTAAGATATTTTTAAAGGTCCGTTGATTTTTGGTACTAAATTATAATGTTTTTTCATTTTAACTACCAAAACATTTATGTCATTTTACTTTAGGTACTAAATTTCAGTTTAGGTACCAATTTTAAAAAACATGGTTATATCGAACTGTGACTGTCTAACAGTCATAACTTTTTTATTGATTTGTTGTTTTTTCAATATTTGTAAGGCTTAAACTTTACTGTTTAGGCTTTGAGTTATATGACTTCATCCCCCAAGCCTAAATAAAAAATATTAAACTCTTAAAAATTTTAAATTTTTATAAATTTGAAATAGTCACAGTTTAATCACAACTATGATTGTTCGACAGTCACAACTATATAACAAACTGATTTGTGACCTAATCCAAAATGTCTTACTCTAGGTTAGTACCTAAACTAGAAAAAATTAGTGGCTTGCTGCTTTATTGAAAAACTATTGATATTTGGTATTTAATCCTAATTTTCTATATTTTTAATTATTTTTATATAAAAATGTAATAGGATTTAAAATTTAAAAACAACTAAACGAAATCCCAATTTTTTTTTTTCTTTCTAATTACACAAAGACCTCAAATCTCAAGTCCTCAACCAATTCTAAACTTTTTTTCTTTTCTTTTCTTTTCTTTTCTTTTTCTTTTCTTTTCCTTTTTCTTTCTTTTCTTTTCTTTTTCTTTTCTTTTCTTTTTCCTTCCTTTCCTTCCTTTCCTTCTTTTCTTCTTTCTTCCCGTGACGGCGTGACTTCACCCTTTCCTTCTTTTCTTCTTTCCCACTACCCAGCCACCATACCCATTCTCCTTCTTCTTTCCCACTGCATGCCCAGCCACCAGCAGACCCACGCCAAGACCTTCTCTCTCCTCCCTCCTTATCTTTCTCTTTTCTCCTTCTTTCCCACTGCCCAGCCACCAGACCCACGCCGATCTCTTCGCTCTTCGATCTACTGTCTTCGGCGACGGCCGGCGACGAGGCCAGCTCGCCTCTTTCTCCCCTCTCTTCCTCTGGTCTCTGCTTCCTTCCTCAGTGGCTCAATCCTTCACTGGCGCTGGGTATTTAGCGAAATTTCGTCGAAATTTTTCGAAATTTGGTCGAATGAGTGTTAAAATTTCGGAACCCTTAAAAATCGAAATTTTCGGCTAAATTTCGCCGAAAATTTCGAAATTTAAACCCTTGATTATAATAAGGTGTAAATTTGGACAAATAAGGCATTTTTTACTAAGCTCCTATCCAAACAATATGCATGTAAATACCATACACAATGTAAATTAATTCAATGGACAGAAAAAATTAAATACAGAATGTACATTAATGTACAATGTACGATAATTAGGATAAGTATAATAATGAATTTGAAATTACTAGAAAATAAAGATAAGTATAATCAACAATTACCTCATTTGATTCATAATGAGGTATCACTTGTATGTTGAGACGGAGCTACATGCGAGCCTGAGCCTGATGTAGCTCTAACCCCTCTCCCAACTTACACGTAGCTGTATACATTTTTAGTAAATTAGGATAAACAATCCGAAATATATTTTTTTTAAGAGTAACCCACCATAATTTTTTTTTGGAAAGTTTAACCTTTGACTAATGTCCACGTAAGAAATTTTCTTTATATTATTGGATGAGTCAGTTTAAATTAAAATTAAAAGTTTGCTTTTTCCTAAGATACCCTTTACCATATTTACGTAATATTACAAAGAGTTAATGCTATTTATCTCCATTAATTAATACTATTTCAGTTTTTTTTTATTGAAATAATATTATTGTTAATTACTTGTTTCAAATTTGAACATTTTTTTATTTTGAAAATTAGTTTTGCTATATCATATGTAATATCAAATTTATATAATATTAATAAGGCTTAATTATCGATTTACCACCCAAAATTGTAACTCATTCCCACTTTAGCACCTGAAAGTTTTTTTGTCCCAGATTACCACCTGTAATTTACATCCGTGTCCCATTTTACCTTATTCCGTCAACAATTCCGTTAATGCTGACGTGGCGCGCTGGATGTGCGCCACGCGTCACATCTTTTTTATATTTTTTGATTTTTTTGATTTTTCTATTTTTATAAACTTTGAAAATTAATTAAAAATAGCTCCGAACTTAGAAAAATACACGGAAAATTCCTACCGACTTGTCTTAACTAGTACTAATTTACTATGGGGTAAAAATTCCAATTTTCCCTCTAAAAATTTCCAAAAAATTTGGAAAGTCCAAATTTATTTCTAGAAAATTAAAATACTCTAGACTCTTTGAAAATTCATAGAATAATCTCCCGAACTCCAAAAAATATGAGGTCTGCACCGTTAGTCTTCTAAAAACTAACAATACCTTTCTCGTGAACACTTGCTACCCAAAAGACTTCTCGGTCTTAGAGAGAAATAAAATTCTAGAAAAATTCTAAAATTTCTGTAAAGTCTCAAAATAATTCTCTAAAACAAGCTTTTGGTAATTTTTCAAAATATTTTTGAGAATTTGTCCAAGAGTTTACGAAAATTCTAGAATTTATTTAATAGAGGAAAATTTATTTTAATTTTTTAGAAATAAATTTGGACTTTCTATTTTTTTTTTTTTTTAAAATTTTTAGAGGGCAAATTGGTAATTTAACCTTATAGTAAATTAGTGCTAGTCAAGACGAGTTCGTAGGAATTTTTCGTGTATTTTTCTGAGTTTGGAGCTATTTTTAATTAATTTTCAAAGTTTATAAAAAAATGCGAAAAAAAGAAAAAAGACGTGACACGTGGCGCACATCTAGCGCGCCACGTCAGTATTAACGGAATTGTTGACGGAATAAGGTAAAATGGGACACGGATGTAAGTTACAGGTGGTAATCTGGAACAAAAAAACTTTCAGGTGGTAAAGTGGGAATGAATTACAGTTTTGGGTGGTAAATCGATAATTAAGCCTATTAATAATAGAAAACTATCCAAAAAAAATATAAAATTAACAAAGATACTTGTTTTGTGCACCTACTGGCTTTTTTTTTCATGTTTATTTTGTAGACTTGTTGATTTTTTCATAATTATTTTGTGCACCTACTAGTTTTTTTAGTAATAATAACCTAGACAAATTAATGAACCTATTTGAATTAAAACACCTACATTATAATGAACCTACAAATTAACAATTCTTAGTTGTAGGTTCCTTATTTGACTCAATTATATATATATATATATCAAACACCTTAAATTAAGTGTTTTAATGAATTTTAGGGAATTCATTTTCTAGGAAAATTAGAGAATTAATGGCAATTAAAGAGTGACACAATTTGAAAACAAATATTAATTACATAATGACATAATTTGTAATTAGTACAAATCTAATGGAATATTGTTATCCTACCTGAAGCGTGATTTTAAATATGAGCTTTAACTATTAAAAAAAAAAGTAATGGTGTTAGACTATAAAAAAATGTAATTTAATGTACTAATATCGAAATCACCCATACAGTTTTTAGAAAAATTATATAATGGACCGCCCAGTTTATACATTTGAATTCTTGATCCCTCTAGAAAAAAAAAATTATGGCTTTGTCCCTTCTTATATGACCCACGTTGCATTGTAGTTCGATGATCCGTCTATTTTTTAAGTTTTCATTCAATGATCATCCATATATGCAAAAAATTATGCAAATCAAAAATCGTTTAACCATTTAATTTAATGATAATCATTTCAAGTTACTGAAATCACTATGTTAGTCTAGCTATTTATCCGATCACAATTAGATGTCTTAATAGTTTAGAAGTTGTCTAAATTTTTTATAAAGATAATCTTTAGATGAAGATTTAAAAAATAGACAATTCTGATCATCAAACTACAATGTGGAATAAGTCTCACAAATAATATACCATTATAGATCAAATGAGATATACCTCATTTCAAGCTTCTTCTAAGAATAATAATTTTCTCTTTATGTATATAAACAGAGAAATAATAAGATATGTATCAACCGACCAACTTAATTATAGTTATACACAAATGTACAATCATAGTGAAATGAAATAGTTGAACATATATATGGTGAGAACCAATACATTGTGAGTTGAATTTCTTTCTGGTAACATGCAACGATTGTCATGAATGTGAATGTAAAGTGGTCTACCATTGTTTTTTGGGTTATCACAATGGTTAAATGCCGGCGCAACAGTTTAGGATTTTTTTACACTTATACCACCCATACTTTTGAGAGTCGTCTTACATTGCCACCTAAAAAAAGTTAAAACAATTTGAAACTCCTAGTTCCATTCTTGTAAACACCTTCCTCTAAACAATTTGAAGAGGCGCATCCTTCTGCTAAGAAGGAGATGTCTATGGTGGGTGTATCATTAGATTAGGAGGAGACACTTCTGCAAATGGAGGCTTCCACCAAAGATGCCTTATTTTGAACAAAGAGAAATAAGACGTCTATGGTGGGCACATAGACGTCAATGGTTAAATGCCTTATTCTGAAAAAAAATATACCAAATGTGGTCTATGCTTTGCAAAAAAATTAAAGATGAGGTTCAAAGAAAAGGCAAACGACTGTAGAAACATATTTTGAGAAAGATCTGAATTGAGAAAATATAAATTGTTAAGTAAAAAATTCCTTAATAAGTATTATGAATTTTTATGTGTTATTTCTTTTATGTATTTTATCAATTATTAATTTATATATTCGCTAGGCCTTAAAAAGTTTTAAGAAAATTTATTATCTTATACATTTAGCGATGTTATTATTTTAGTATAGTAGCCCGAGTTGGGATCGAAAATTTTTATTATTTAACCGATATTATTAATTTATCAAACATTTATTTATAAGAACTTTACTGTAAAAACGTATATGCATGCATAATTAATTTATTAATAATTAAGTCACATTCCTCGTTTATCATTGTCAACCAAGGAATTAAATTTCAAAATTTTCGGCGAAAGTTTCGTTTTTTTTTTTTTTGTGTCGAAATCGAAACACATGTTTGATAATTTTTTAGGAAAATTTCGCCGAAATTTATCGAAATTTTCGTATTTTCTATTTTCTCCAACTTCAGAAATTCACCAAAAATAGCTCGAGACTCCAAATAATTCACCGAAAAATTCTACGAACTCGTATTGATGAGTACTAATTTCCTATAACCTTAACATAGTCAAATTGCTTTCAAAAAAATTATGAAAAATCCTATTCTTATAATTTAATTCTGAAAAAAATAATAATAGTCAAATTCTTGAATTTTCATTTTCTAAAATTCATTTCCACACAACTAAGCTCTAGAACCATAACCAAATATCTAAGTTAGTTAAAATAAATTTAAAGAAATTTCTAATTCCTTTAAACAAACCTTAAAACAAATTTGAAAAATTTAAGTAACAAAATTACCATAAACCAAAATTTGGGTTATTACACTTAGTGAAGACAAAGCTTGGCTAAGTAAACGACACGGGAAAAAAGGAAGGAAAGATAAAAAATAAAAAAAAGACTGAAGAGAGAGACACGGGGAAAAAAAGTAAAGGAAGAAAAAAAAAATGAGGGAGGGTTTGGGGCCTTTGGGCAATTGGAAAGAAGAAAAAAAATTTGAGATTTCTTTTAGTTATTTTAAATCTTAAACTTTAAAACATTTCTATATAAAAAAATAATTAAAAGTATCCTAAAAGGCTTAAAACCTAATATCCTAAAAAATATAGAGTATATAGGGTTTAATATATAGATTATAGAGTATAAAGAGTATTAGGGTATAATGAATATATAAAGTATTAGAGTTTAGATTTTAGTGTATAATTAAATTATAGAGTATAAATAATATACTAATTTTGTTTGTTCATTATACTAACTTTATTTAACAGTATTTATTTCAGCGCGCATTATATTCACCTTATATCACATGAAACCTATTATATAATTTGATTTCTTCAATGTTTTTTATCAATTTAGTAAATAATATGTTAAATAAACATATAGAAAAAGTTTCATTCAAAATTTCCGTATTTTGATAGCAATTTCTGTCATTTCCATCTAATTTCTATCAAAATTTAAAAATCTTCGAAATTTCCATCGAAATTTCCTCGAAACTCGAAATTTTATTCCTTATTGTCAACATCTAAGATTTCGCCAATAAAAAATAATGAAAACTACTTAATTACTTGACTACTGGTGTTCTTTTCCTAATACTTAATGCAAGTGTCAAAAGTTAGCTAGTCATCTTATAATATACATATTGTCCCATAGACGAATAAAAAGATTTTTGGCTTTTAACTAGTGACAAAACAAGACACACCTATTATGAGTAAGAAGTACCGCAATAACTTTTCTGCCACTAGAACACTATATATGGACCTGAATCATGATAATGCCACTAAAACAAGCTCCTTAATGTCAATATGGAGCAACAAATTAGTGCCAGGCCTATCATCCAATATCCACCGCCTGCCTACCACTACCTAAAAGATTTTCTAAATATGTCTGTTACTTCTGCTGAAAGGCCTTGCACATGATTTAAACAAAGGCCATGGTTTAGCCGTCTAGCTAGGCCTGCAGCACAAAGCAAAACAGGCAGTGCATCATTTAAAGAGAAGAATTTATATATTCCCATGTGATACCACATGGCATCTTCTCTCTTTTATTGCCTTTTTCTCTTTCCTCACTCTCTTTCTCTCTCCTTCTCTCATCTCTTGTCTCTATCTCTGTTTAAGGAATATCACATCACTACAATTTAAAGATAAGTAAGTATTTTCCTCATTTCAATTAGGACTTTGAGTCCTTGATAATCACCAACATCATGATATCATATGATATATAGTAGTGGTATAAATTATTTAGGGCATAAATTCAATTTAGACACATAACTATATATGTTATTTCAACGGAGTACACGAACTTTCAAATATTTCAAATATATACCTGATTTATTATGTAAATTGAAAAATGAAATTTCGTCCATCAATTTATTAAGTGATCAGTTAAATATCAGCTTAACTTTTACTAACGGAGATTAATTGGCGACGTGGCACCAACTCAGCATACATTTCCAGCCAAATAAGCAACACATATCCACTTGACACGAGCTTACACATCCATCACCTCTTTCCCGCTCGTTGAACGCTCTCCTTACCATTTAGTTTCTCAAAACCATCACGTTTTCCCCCAAATTCAAATATAAATCCCTCACTTGTGTTCAACGAGCGAGAAATAGATGATGAATTTGTGGACCCGTGTCAGGGGTTAGGTGAACCAGTGTCGCTTATTTCCCGCCAAATGAGCAACACAGGTTCACCTAACCCCTGACACGGGCCCACAAACTCTCTATCTCTCTATTATTATTATTAAATTGTGGGCCTATGTCGCTCATTTTGCAGAAAATGTTTGCTGAGATAGCGCCACATCGCCAAATAATCTCAGTCAGCAAAAGCCAAGCTGTCATTTAACTAATCTCTTAACGAATCAATAGACAAAAATTCATTTTCAATTTAGATAGTAGATCGGGTGTATATTTGAAATATTTTAAAGTTCATGGACCCCGTTAAAATAGCTTATATAGTTATGTGTCTAAATTGAATTTATGCCAATTATTTAAGGTGTCGTTATTTGGACCCAACTTTTTTATGTAACTCTAACACACTCTTTATACCTACCTTCAATTTAAAAAGTTTAAAAACTTATTACTATACCCAATATTTTTTTCAATAAAACCCAACAAACAAACCCAACATATTCTTACTCTTTATACCCAACAATACACCCATCACCATCACCATCACCATCACCATCACCATCACCATCACCATCACCATCACCAACACACCCAACACCATCACCATCACCACCACCTAACACCTAATGTTAATACCTCACCACCCACCACCCAAACTTAATGGTAGTCATAGTCTTAAGTGAAAGAATATGGTTTTGTGTTGATTTTTTTTATGCTAATATTATGCTTATGTCTTAAATTCTACAGCATTTTGAACTTTAAATTTAGTGTTTCGAGGTTAGATATTTAGGTTACGAACAATCTCCAAAACAAAAAACAGAAATAGATCAAGCCACGTGTGACCCTAATGAGTTGTCTAGCTTAATACATGTAATTCAAAAGGTAGGTAAACGTAGGGCTAGGTTGGTGGCGGTTAGCGAACTGCCAGGTGGTTACCGACAACCGACCGACCACCGGCGGAATGGCCAACCTGGGCACTACTCCCACTACCGAAAAGGTCGACTACCGACACAATCGATGTTGGTTGTTGTTGGGTAGTTTGGTCGAACTTCAGCCAATCATCGAGCTCTCTCTGCACCCTCGCTGCAACTCCAACCCCAACGTCCACTACAACTCCAACTCAACCCTAGAGCTTCGCCACCATCACACCACCCCCCGGAGCTTCACCACTGCCAAGCCCGAGCTCACCGTCCACCTTTGGGATTCTCACGAGGAGAAGAGAAAAAGGAAAATAAGAAGAAAAAGAATAAAAACCAGAGAATAGGAGGAGAAGGAGAGGAAAAAAAAAGGTAAACCAAAGAAGAGGAGGAGAAGGACAAGAAGAGGAAGAATATCGGTGTCAGTTAGTTCGGTAACACCAACGGTTCAGCATTCTCGGACCGTCACAGCCACTGCCACCTTCGGTAAGGTAGGCGCATCGACACTGACTGGTTGGTCCATCGTCGAAACGGTTCATCTTCAGAGCTGTTCAGAAAATTTTCAAGTGCAAGTCAGTTTTTTCGATAAACCGACCCAGCCCTAGGTAAATGTAATTCTCCAAACCAAGACAAAAGAAAGATGCAAGTAAACAGGGCATCACAATTCACAAGAAATCAGTGACCTTTTGATTTTTAACTGGTGTATAAATTAAATAAAGGGATACTTATAGTTCAGTTCATTTTATGAGTCTTTCTTAGACTAAGACCAATAGTGATTTAGGTTTTTAATTAAGTCCTTTTAATTTTCTTCTTTGACAGCTTTATGTTAGGTTTTAAATCCAAGATTTTGGGCGGAGGCTTTACTGAAGATTTTCTTCAGTAACCCTAAAATCTCGGAGTTAAAACCTTATATGTAGCCTCTACAAAACTCACTCTACACTCTATGAGGAGAAATATCCTTCAAATAGGGGGAAATACCATTCAAATTGGGGAAACACTTTATTATGAATTAAAAATGTTTTCTTATAAATTAAAAAGACTTTATTAGGAATTAAAATAATTTTCTTATAAATTATTATGAATTAAAATGATTTTGTTATAAATTATTATGAATTAAAAAGATTTTCTTATAAATTTTAAAAGGTCCATTGACTTTAAATACCAAACTTTAATAATTTTTTAGTTTAAGTACTAAAATTTAATAGCATTTTAGTTTAGATACTAGTTGAAAAGTCAAACAAACTAATAAAGTAAAGGGTATTAAAATTCATAAAAATTACATCATATGCCACTACAATAAAAAAAAAAAATTTAAAATTCCCAACTAACCACCGGCCACCTCCGTCCACCGCCGTCCGGCCAACCACCGGCCACCTCCGTTTGGCCGACCACCGACCAACGCCGTTCAACAACACAAAAACAACTTGGTATAGAAGGGATTCGAACCCCTCTCATGCAAGAGAAAGAGACATCTCTTACCACTACACTACATAATAATTTCAATAAAAGTATTACTTTGACCTCTATTTATCCAATATTGTAATACAATTTAAAAAAAAAAAAATTTAATTCAGTCACAAGTCACAAGTTAAACTGTGACTGTCTCAACATTTGTTGTGACTGTCATAGTAAGTTGAAAGAGATACCTTCCCCAATTGCACTAGTAATTATTTTGTATAAAAAATATTACTTTGACATCTATTTATTCTACATTGTAGTACAATTTTTTCAAAAACATTCAATCAAGTCACAACTTAACCGTGACTGTCTCATAATTTAGTTGTGATTGTTCTGTAGTCACAACTAAATCTGAAGTTGTGACTGTCACAATTTGAAAAAGATAGACCATAAACTCTAGCATGCAAACTATAGAAAGTACACCTAAACCACTCCCAAAACTCTTATAACAAAATTTGAAGTTGTGACTAATATTAAGAAAAAGATAAGTTTAACATAAAATACATAAATGTTTAACATAAAAGCTCACGTAAATAGAGAATAGGTTCAGAGTATCTCCTACATAACCAGCAAAAATATTTCAAATTCTCAAAGAACAAATTCAGAGTTAAAAGGCTTAAAGCAACCTTGCTTACCAAGACCAGCATTCTTATTTACTACCCATTTTGAGTTTTATTACTTGTTTTACTGAAAAAACTCTGAGTTGGTCATTGAGCAATGAATTAATTTCAAAAAATGACAAACCCATGAACAATACATGGAAACTCATAATCAACATCAATGCAAAAGTATCGGTAAACCTATTCTGCCAAAAAGGGGGGGGAAAGGAAACAAAAGCCCAAATGATTTATTGGTTCTAACTTTATTACTCTCAAAGAAAAAATTACAAAGGTAGCAAAATGAAAATCAAAATTTAGAAGACGTTAAAAGAACACACACTTGTCATAAGAATGAAAAAGAAGTCACAATGAAAATTGAACATACATGCAAATACAAAGTCGCAATTTGACACCAAAATTCAAAACCTTTGTGGCACTCACTATAATGCACTAAGTCTTCTTTTGTGTAAAGTAATTGTTTTGAACCTAATTTATATAATATTGTGTATACATATATTTTAAAATAATTGATCCAATTAGTCACAACTAATTAAATCTAAATTGTGACTGTCATAATTTAGTTGTAACTGTTCGCACAACGACCAAACAATAATTTTTTAACAATTATTAATTATACTAAACCCAATAAACAGGCCAAGGGCAAAATCGAAATATGAAATAAGCCCACTAGAAATGGGCTAGGCTGGAAATAAGATTTGGTATCTAATCTAGAATGTTTTTAAAAAAGTTAGTAGCCAAACTAAAAAAAATAGTCATGTGCTGGTATTCTAAAAAGTTATTAGAATTAGGTAATTAATCCTAATTTTCTCAATTTTAAAACAACCCCAGTATTTATTTAAAAACTGTTTTTCTAAAGAACCTAAGCCTAATTATCTCTTAAATAAATACAATTAATTCTAATTTTAGATTTTAGATTTTAGAAAAAAGATAAAAGTTAGGTATGCTTTTGTTTTTTTCTAGAGAAATGCTATCTACTTTTAGCTCTGACTTTTTCGTTTATTATTTTCATTCAACAATGTAATCTTATAATTAGAACGGTTTATATTTTAAAGGGCTATTTACAAAAAAAATTAATAAAACATTTCAAAATTACAAATAGGTCAATGAACATTTCCTAAATCTCAAAATAGTCACCATTGACTAAAATAAATTAAATGAAATTATGTATTATACAAAAGAGGACATAAAAAATATTATAAATTACAGTCACTGCCATTAAAATAAAAACAATGGGCTGGGGTAAAAGGGTAAAAAGAACTCCAAGAAAAATTAGTAATGAACTGGGACCCACAGGGCTATTGATTAAAATGTAATTTATGAAATTATATAATTGACTAAAATGGGATATGAAATTTGGTATTGACCTTTTTATAATTTTGAAATATTTTATTAACTTATTTGTAATTATCTATATTTATTTTAAATCACTCTTTAAGAATTATCTCTACAAAATCAACCAAATTAAAAAATTATTTAGTCATATAATTGTGATAAAATAAATATACAATTTTGTAACAATTAAGTTCATTGTCTGTATTTTTTGTAACAATTACATGACTAAGTTCATTGCAGCGGATGGACGCAGGGCCTTTACAGGTGTCGGACGGGTGCATGGTCAATCTGACCTCCAAAGGTCAAAAATTTGAGCGTAGACTCCTATCACATTCACAATTTCACACCACCTGCTTCCACGTATCACGTCCAACAACTACATACGTAAACTAATTACTACTGGGACGGACGGCTATATTCCTGCAGTTGCTTCGCCGTCCACTCCTACCAACTTTCTCGGAACCTAATACTAATAATAAGCTCTAAGATTGGAAATGAGCCAATACCATATATCAAGCTAATATCATTTATTATATAAATGCTACACTTTAAACTCATATATAATGTTCAATATCGAAAAAGTTGTTTTGGACATAACACAATATATTATTAGCATTAAATTTAAAATCAGACCTCAACACAATGAACAAATTTAATTTATGTGTAATTCGGCTAGACCATGGCTCAAGTTGAATTAATTAATAATCATTTTGTAGGGTTTGTGTATATATTCATAATATTAATTATTGGTTTAATAGTATTTTTTTTTTCAATGTTTAAGAAGTTTTAAATTCGAATCTATAGAAATATATATATATTATATATGCACAAATTTTCTGTGGAGGACGTCCGTTCTTTAACTAAAAAACAAACATGGGTATTTCTATGACATTTTGTCATTTTTAGGCCATTTTTTACAGAGTTCTATATTTTAGAATATATAATTATTGTTCGAGATCATATTTTAGGTTTTAATTACTCACGAGTTTGGGTGGTAACACAAAACTTGAGAGTTAAAACTTTTTTTTTTTTTTTTGCCACTAAGAGAGAGTTAAAACTTAAATTCTAACTGAAGAATAAAAACTCAATATCATGAGAGTTAAAACCAAGGAATAGGGTCTCAATTGATAATTTATACCCTAAATAATTAAAGCCTGCCAAATTTAAGATTAAATGGTGAAAAAAAATCATAAAACATATTCGCCCATTCTTTAATTAAAAAATGAACGTCCGACTGATAGAATTTATATTTATATATATAATTGAAGCAACTTGATAATGTTATGCTGGAGTTTTCAGCAAAAATCTACAAAAACTGGGTTCCATTTCCATTAAAAACGTAACTCCCAAATTCCTCATGATATCACATCACAGTCATTCTACTATATATATATATACATACATAAGCAATAGTTACTGTATATATATAAATACATTAAACTTAATTAGGTAAAAGACAAAAACCATTATCAGCACCAAAGCAGCGGACAAACTTAAACAATAGGAAAAGAAAATACATGCCCAGTATGGTCCAAGGGATATGATAGTGTTTCTTGTTGTTACAAGTGTGTGCATTAATGTATGTTGAGGAAACTTGTGCTAAACAATGACATATACTTAAAAAGATTTTATAAACAAGCATGAATGAGATTAATAAATGAAATATATGATTCGTGAAAAGGTTGCATGCAGTGACAATATTTTATCATGTACATCACCTTACAATAGTGCTAATTATATATATATATATATATAATTCATGTAAATGACAAACTCTACACGTACAGTAATTTGTCCAATAAAAGTTTGGCACCAACGAATTAAGAGAGATATAGCAACAAATTGGTGCTTTCAATTGTACCTCTTGGATACTTAACAAAAAATATGACACACAAAACCACTCCACTACACCACGTACCCTCTACATGTATATAAAACTCTAGGAACTAGAGTTTAAAGATAGGACGAAGTTTATTGATGGAGGACAGAAAGTACAATATGACAAAGAAGAAAATGGAGCTCAAGACAAAATATGACAATTAATGAGGGATGTGCATGAATCATGATAAAGCTATAAAGGTATTGATCGAAGATCCTAATCCTATACTAATTATCAAATAAGATGGATAAAAAAACTAATAAACGACAACTGCATAAATAAATAAATATATATATATACAATTATTAATAATAATTCTTTAGAGTCTAGCTACATCCAAAAATTTCATAATATATTTTTGCATATTAATTAGAGTGCTTTAATTAAAAATTCAAAATGGGAAAAAAAATTAACTCAAATTATCAAATAAGAAAGATAAAAAACTAATAAAATATATACACATATTAATAAAGGTTCATTGATTTTAACTACTAAATTTCAATAACCTTTTAGTTTATTTACTAAAATTAAATAGTATTTTAGATTAGTTATTAGTTGAAAAGCCAAATAAAATAATAAAGTAAAAAGTATTAGAATTTACAAATATTAATAAACGTTCATTGATTTTAACTACTAAATTTCAATAACCTTTTAGTTTATGTACTAAAATTAAATAGTATTTTAGATTAGATACTAGTTGAAAATTCAAATAAAATAATAAAGTAAAAAGTATTAGAATTTACAAATATTACATCACATGCCACTACAATAAAAAAATAAAAATAATATTACATCACAAATATTACATTAATTTATACTATATTGTATTTAAAAAAAAATCAATCAAGTCACAACTTAACTGTGACTGTCTTAATAAATTGAAAAAGACAACTCACACCACTATACTATGTATTATTTTGAGTAAAAGTATTGTTTTGACCTTCATTTATACTATATTATAGTATAATTTCTCTAAAATAAATTCAATTAAGTCACAACTTAGATGTGACTATCGTTCAGTCACAACTAAATTTGAAATTGTCAATATCGTACAATTACAACTAAATGTGAAGTTAAAACTACATTAGCAAATTTTTAAGATAATATAAAAGCCTCAAGTGCAATTTTATCAAAACCTTATAAATTTTAACTAACACCCATTATATGTGGGTCAAAGGACAAAAATGTCAAATGAAAAAGTTTCAAATCAAAAGGGTCAACATGTTTGTGACCCAATCTAAAAAACTATATTTGAATTTGGTAATTCAATTTAAATATTATATGGTTTTCATACTATACCAAAAAATTATTAGGATTTGGTATTTAATCATAATTTTCTATATTAATAATAATTCTTTAGAGTCTAGCTACATCCAAAAATTTCATAATATATTTGTGCATATTAATTAGAGTGCTTTAATTAAAAACTCAAAATGGAAAAGAAATTTAACTCAAACCTTAGAAGTCCAAATTTTCCACTGAGTGCCGAATTTATACATACAGTTAATAAGGGTGTTTTAATTAGAAACCCAAAATGACAAAAAAATTTAACACAAACCTAGAAGAACAAATTGTCCATCGAACACTCCGCATTCGGTGGATATTGTTGAGTGCTAAATAGATACATCTGCGCAATCTAACCTACATTTGAAAGCTGCAACTGCAACTATAATCTGCATCTACGATCAATCTAAAGTATGTTATCTACAATCTAAATACATGCATTTGCAACCTAAATGTACAGATGCATCTGCATCTGTATCCATTGAGCACTCGATAGTCTACCGAGGGCTCGTCTTGCCGATCCTTCAATATTCTGTTGAGCGTTCGATAATGTATTTTTTCAACTATACGCTCGCGTACACGAACAAATTGGGTTTCAATTTAATTTTTTAATTGGTTAAGTTTGTAATTAAAAATCTTTCAAAAACAAAACTTGAGAGTAATTTATACTATTAATTATTGTTGGGGTAACACGGCACACTAATTTATCTGAATCCATTTTTATTAGATTATCATTCAAGAATTATCCTTTAAAAAAAAAAATCAATCAAATAAAAAATATTTATCAACTTAAGACACATGCTTGCATGGAAAAAAGAATTATTTTTGTTGCATACAAAGAAGTTGGCATATTATATATATTAATTCGTATTTGAGTTTGCTGCTAGCACATTAAGAATTTGTCCAGAAAAAAAAATCATGGAAAACCATAAAATACTTACCAGTAGTCAGTAGATCGAAAAAAAGAAAGAAAGAAATTTAATAGATTTTACGGGTTTTTGGTTCCTTCTGTTACCTTCAGGAAAAAATAAAATTATTCCTTTTGTTTGTTTTCAATTTTCCTTGTTTTCCTAAATAGAACATTCTAGATAATTAATTTTGCAATATTCAAAAAGTTGCAAATATAGAATTCGTTGGGAGCATAAAAATCCTCTGATTTAGAAGAATTTCACCAATATATTATTCTTTAGCGATAAGAAAATAATTGGACTCAGACATTGCTAATATATAATCCTTGAAGATGCACTTCTAGGCTTCTAGCCTTCTGAATGAGCATCTCTGTTTTCTTTTCTTCTTCTTTTAACAAATGAAAATAAAAATTCTACTTTTAAAAAAATGACAAAACAAAAGACGACAAAGCGATTAAAACAAACAAAAGACGACAAAGATATGTAATTACATATAAAATGTACAAGTCAAGGATTGAACTTTCAACTGGGTCCATAGACACCTCAAATGTCAAATTTGGCATTCTCAAATAATGCAAACGACCACATTGGACCACTTCAGAATATCTTCCGGCATTTTTTATTTTTTTTATAAAATCTCAGTTCTTAAAAAAGCCAGGTCTTTTCTTGTCTTTTCATTCAAAAAAATAAGAAATTAATTTATAAATTAAGACCGTTGTTCTATGAAAACCTCTCTCCTTCTCATTTCACACTTTTATATCTTTTTTTATTTGTGTTAATATTTTTTAATAGTAATTTTAATTTTTAATTTGTTCCTTAAAACTACATTATTCTTACTTTTTCTTTTAAACTTTACAAAATATCATATTTCATTAAATTCATTTAAGTTCGTAAAAAAAAAACCTCCCTAACCCTTATGTGAAAGAGGTAATTAAGCCTTTTACTTTTACTTGTTCCATAGAGCTGAATAAGACTGACATAATGCCAAATTAACTCCACGTCAGCATTAAGTGAGTCCCTTTGAATCTCTCTCTTTCTTTTTTATCTATTTCTCTCGTTCGCCTCACTGACTCAATCTCAGCCGTCCATCGCGCCCCTCGACCAGGAGACCCTCATGTAGCGCCTCTAGGCCCTGATCGAGGGTGCCAAAAAGAGCTGGACCTACGCCATCTTCTAGCAAGCCTCCTATGACTACGTCGGTGCCTCGCTTCTCGGCTGGGGCAAAGGGTTCTACAAAGACGAAAGGGACAAAGGCAAAGCCAAGGCCAAAACGACGACGTCCGTGGCCGAGCAGGAGTTCTACAAAAAAGTGCTTCGAGACTTCAATTCTCTCATTTCCGACTCTGACACCTCCGCCGACGACGCCGTCATGGATCAACACTGAGTGATTCTCTCGTTTCCATAACTCAGTCTTTTGTCAACCTCGATTTGGGTTTTCGGGTCTGAGCAGCTTGCAAACTCGCCGTGTGAGCAGGCGAGGCAGGCCCAGGTGTTCAAACAAGCTTTGACTTTTCGTAGAAGAAGGCGCTAATCTTAGAGTGTGGGTTTCTGAGGGTGTGGCAGTCATAGAATTTGGGGTTGGAAATGAGAGAGAGTCACTGCTTGGATATGCATTTGAAGCAGACCAGAGACCGAGCAGGCAAGCAGAGGAGGATTTATGCGAGAAGGCCTTCGTTGTTAGCTATGGCTTCTACTGATTGGGGACAGAGACTCTCCATTTTTTGTCTGACTAGGGTTTTGCTTACTTCAATCAGGGCCATTGTGAGAGTGAAGCAAAGATGTGAAAGATGAAGCACGTTAGAGATCCTACCCATTCTTCTGTCATTTACAATAAGCCCAAAATTAAGCCCATGTTTTTTTTATTTTTACGAAGAAGAGAGAGAGATATATGATCCCACTTAATGATGACTAGGAGCCGAGTTGGCATTATGTTAGCCTAATTCAGTTTTGCGTAGAGTAAAAGACTTAATTGTCTCTTTCATATAAGTGACACGTATGTTTTTTTTTAATGGATTTATAGACGGATTTGACGAAATATGATATTTTGTAAAGTTTGGAAGAACAAAACGAGAGGAATAAAGTTTCACAGGGTAAATTGAAAATTGAAGTTACTTTTAGGGAGCATTAGCCCGAATAAGCCTATTTTTTGAGATTTTATAATTCCTTGCAAAACACTTATAACATTACCAAACTACCCTTAATGCCATCAAACTATTTTCCAAAAAAAATAAAAAATTCTCACTACACACTCATCCTAAACTCCCAACCCCAACCATCAGCTTCCAACTACACCCACAGATCGAAGCTAGACTCTTCAAAAGCAACCGCCACCGAACCTGTTGCAATCAACCGTTGCCAGTCTGAAGTGTAAATGTAAACTTTGTAATTAGCTATTTTTTAAAGACAAAAATCATCAAATTGTAAGTGTAAACTTTGTAATTAGCTATTTACTAAAGACAAAAATCATTAAGTTGTAAGTTTTAGCTTAGATTGTTTAAATAAGTCAAGTTTGATCTTAATCATTGGGTTGAACCGAAAGTTGATTATCAAGTCTCATATATGAAGTGATTCTAAAAGGTAAGTCTTGTTGTTCAATTTGACTTAGGATTGAGGTAATAAGGCCTAGATACCTTACATGCATTATAGGTGGTTAGATTTATATTCATATGCATTTTAATGCGTGTAAATATTTTTGGGATTGAAAAGGTTGTTTGAAAATGTGTTAAAAGATGTTTCGATCGAGGAGGATTGATCCTACGAGTTAAATTTTTTTGAAAAATTGTGTCCTAGATGATTGATCTTATGAATAATGAGGATCGATCCTCTAGAAGCTTTGTTATTGTAGGATCAATCTTATGAATAGTGAGGATCGATCCTATCGTGCGAAATTTTTTCATATTCGTATAGGATCGATCCTATGGCTTGTAAAATCGATCCCACGCGTTTTTAAATGTTTTATAAGGTTTTTAGTCCTATTTTTTCAAGGTTTTAAAAGCCCTAATTAAATATTAACTCTTTCCTAATTAGTTTATGATTTATTTTTTACTTCTATAAGGTTTGTTATCTTATAAATATGTGGCTTTCTCATTAGTCAAGTTGGCTCATACATAATACACTTTTGAGAAATTGTGCATTCTAGGGTTTAGTATGAGATTTATTATATTAACATCCTTAATGCATAAATACTTAATCATATATGATAGTTTATCATGCATAAGTATAGATAGTTTGAATAAATTGTTTTTTATGAATCTATTCAAGTTATCACCTTCATTTATTCATCTTCTATCAAAGATTGAACTCGAGCATCAAGATTGAAGTCGGATTCATGAGCTCTTGTCTTCAGGGCGTTGGCAAGAAGGTTTCCCGACAATTCTCGTGATCAAAGAGCTACAGGTGGCATGAGGTCAGTTTACTTTCTAGAAGGAGTCTAGTTAGGGTTTGGATCGAGTCACTGGATGTACCTTTTCAAGTTCTCATAGTAGATTAATTGTTTATCTAGACTAGGTCCCGCGGTTTTTATCCAATGGAGGGTTTTTCGCGTCAACAAATCTCTAGTGTTCTTTGTGATTGTTTGTGATTAACTTGTTTGTTGATTAATTCATATTATTTTAATCTGATGCTTAATTAATCAACTTGGTAAAATTAAAATTATTATTATTATTGTAAAACCTATTCGCCCCCCTCTAGGCTTGTTTAGTGATCTAACTAGGGAATTTCATGGAGCTCATAGTCAGAGCTATCACGACGCTGGATCCGCTGCAATCAACTGCTCCCTCATACCCACATGGCCATTTTTAACACTTGGACATATGCCATAACTTAAAATAGTTTGTTTCAAATGAAAATCTAAAGTTTTTATGTCTAATTTTAGTTGTTTGATGCATTAGAACACTTTTTTTTTTTTTTTTAGTTTGAGAAGATTTCAACAGCAGGCATTAGATTTTTGTGTTTGGGAAGATTTGGTAAGCGGGTCATTCGACACTGGGCTGCCAAAAACTTTTTGCATATTCCGCAACCAAATGTCAAATGCTCTATGAGTTTTCTGTTGAACTTCCCAAATGAATTGTTCAGTGGCTCCTTGCCGAATGGATTTGGATTGTTTGGTGGCCTCCTATCGAAAATTTTCATCTCATTCAGCCTTAATTCGCAAATGGAACCACGAAGAGCTTTGTGCAAAACATGAAAAAAGTTCATGAAAACTCAAAATGATAAAAAAAATATCTCATTTAAAGATGAATAAGGCACGAGTTGAGTCTCTCTTCATCAAAAATAGTATACTTTTGTATAATATTAGCTTTGAGAGCCACAATTGTTGGAATTTTAGAAGTATTTCAAAGTACATCTTCATTTTAATGAATACTAATTAATAGAGTCGTTTTCTTCATACATTTACTAGCAAATTCAAAATGAAAATCAATTTGTATTCATTAAAAGCAATTGATTTGCTTTAACTCCTAACGACTTTCTATTTAACATTGAGCGATATAACTTATATTATTTAATTCTTTATTGCAACCATTCAACGTAGACGTTAACGTAGCAGTATTATTTACCCATTGAATTCTAAGGCATGTTTGGATGGAGGTATTTCATACGGTGGATTTAGATTTGGAAATACACTTGTTTGGATTTATATTTAAAGAGCTGTATTTGAAATCCCACCACCCTATATTTTTTTTTTCTCTCCTTCACCTCCAGCGACCACCGTCGTCCACCGGAAACCTCCGCCGGCCATCTCTGACCATCGCTAACATTTATTTTCTAAAAAATAAATACAAAGTGTGGTTGTTAGGGTTTGAGCCTCCAACCTTTTACACACAAATAAACTTTCAACCAACTAAGCTAAACTTGTTTTCATGTTTAAATTGTCAATTTTAAATATTTATCATATATTGCTAAATATATGAAAAGAAAATTATATTTTCATATATTTTATTCGTAATCATATGTTTAAATTCCTAAACATTAAAAAAAAAAAAATCTTAAACTAAAATCCTCACATTTAAATTTTTTATCCAAACAACAAATCTAAGGATTTCAAATGCATAAATTTAAAATCCAAATCCAAGAATCCAATCAGGCCATAGTATTTTATTGCCTAACGTTTAAATGATCATCTACCTATACAAATTTTCTCTAGGGCGGATACATCTGCATTTTTTCTTTTAGGATATTTGATGTCGAGCGCTCGGTAATGGCAACGATGGCGAGTAGTTGACAATGTTTTTTTTATAACAAGCGAGTACTGCAAGAAGCACTCGACACCGTTTCCTCTGTCGATTTTTTAAGCTATTCCCCAAGGGGTTCACCTCATACCCTCATAGGGTGTACAATAGGATTTGTGGAGACTGCATATTAAGTTTTAACTTTGATCTAAAATCCCAAAGTTAAAACATAACCTAAAGCCAACAAACCAAGTGCCAAGCTCTCGAAGAAGAAGAAAAATACACTGCAGAGCACTCAGCGACATGAATCTGTAAAAAAAAAAAAAAAAAATACAGGCATTCGCCTAAGAGAAAGACTGTATAAGTGTGTGTGTGTGTGTGTGTGTGTGTGTGTGAACTCAATAATGCACGTGCTGATCCAAATGTATCTCTACACTCAATTATCTTCCTTCTTCTTCTTAAGTGTTTTTTGTTCTTATTGCTACTCAAACTATTCAATCCCTTTAATGCAAGGAAAGAATCAAGTTTTTCTATGAGATTCAAGTATTGCGAGTGTATGCTTACTATGATCAAAATGTTGTCGTATTCTGAAGGTTAGGGCGCCATAACATGCTACAACGAAATATTGTCCTAGAATGGTGAAATCTACTCTTAAGGATAGTGTCTTCACACGCCTCAATCTAAAAGTTTTGTTCAAAGCAAGACAACTTTCAGTAGTTGGAAGAGGGAAGTATTAATTATTACTATTATTATTTAATTTATTTTAGTATTATTTTAAATACTATTATCAGTTAGTAATGTTGTTCAGTACTCGTGGAGCTTTGCAGGAATTCAATTTCAATTCCAAAGTAGCATCCATATCAACAATTTTCCAACAACAGCATGTATTTATGGTTTAATTGTAGAAAGTTGAAGGGGGTCATGGGTTGAGGAAGGTTGTGGCCTCTAATGTTGGACTTGGAAGATGAAGGGAGTTATGGGGTGTTAATTGGTTTAGGTGCGTAGAGCGAGTTTAAAAAAAAAAAAAAAAAAAAAACTAATAGGTCCTTTAAATTATTTTATTATTGGGTCAAATTTGTCATTTCACAATTTAAATGAAGGGTGTCTAGTGAGAAGTGGTGGGGTGTTCAAATGGCAGCATTTATATCAAATGAAATGATAAAAAAGTACCTTCTTTAGTTAGGGGTTGAAAGCAAGTATTGTCTTGAATTCATAATTTCACATGTAGTGCGATTTGGGTCAGATTCTACTAAAAAACATTTATTGGTTCGATGAAAAGAGCACATGTCATGCACAAGTGTGGATATTTTAGACATTTTAGGTAGTTTCACACTTTCACCCAATTTAAGTTAGCATTCTGTCATTTCACTTGATAATTTGGGATTTAAGGCAACAAATCAACATAACTCAAATTTTTAATTTGCAACCTTAAATTCCAAATTGTTGAGTGAAATGACAAGATATTAACTAAAATAAAGGAAGACCACGCAAAAAATCTAAAAGACCTTACTTGTGCATAACATGTCCTCTTTCTGTTAACTAAATTAACAGAATTAAAAGTCATGTCCTTCAATTGTTAGAATAAAATTGACACATTGAAAGGGACCAAGATCCCCTACCATGCTTTAATCTTGGCCATCAAAGAGAGGGTAGAGAGAGAAAGAAAGGGATAGAGATGAGAGGGTTGATGACTAAGATTAAAAGTATGGTAGGAAAATGAGTAGGCACAACTATGGTCCCATTGAAAGTATAGAAATCTTAGTGGAATATTTTCATAGTTCGGCCCTTTTTCTTTTAAAAAATGGGAGCTGAAGCCCAAACAAAAAGAGACTAACTAAGAACCTCCCAAGGCCTCACAATATTAGCACAATCCTCAAGCAAGCAAATCTGTGTAGGAGAGTCCAGAGTTTCACAGCCCATATCCAAAGAAGCCAAAACTTCTTTTGTTTTTGGACAGAAGAAAGACCATACTAGGCAAGTCAAAAAATGTTGATCGAAATGTTGCTAACCCCACACAATGTACAAAGTGCTTGGAAAGACTGCAGTATGAAAACTTAAATTGAAAAGCACTGCATAATGAAAATTATAGTTTTTATTCAGCAATAATTCTAACTCATCAAATTTGACCACTAAATAATGTAATGATAGGAGTTAAAAATAAAGGAAATTCTGAGTGAATCCAAATTTGAATATTACTACATTATATGGTAAACAAAATCTAATGAACAAATTTGATGCGTATGGCAGTACTCCACTACTCACCTAGTGATTTGCAATCCAGCATCATGCTAATGTAAGCAATGAAGGAATTACATTAAGTTTCAGTACAGTGTTTCAGTTGATCTTTCTGGAAACAGAAATGATTCAGAAATATATTGCAACCTTTGAAAACATGTTAGAAAATGTACTTATACAGATTTGGGTATCAGATGTGTGCCCTAGTATTATTGAGGCCTGTGAATGTAATTTTAATTAGATGACAATCGTCTATAGTTTAATAAATGTACTTAAAAGTGCCAATGCATTTATTTACTTTGAGTCTTAGAAGGGAAATAATTAAGGCACAAAACATCCAAAGGAACTAAAATAAGGCAAAAGGCACAAAACATCCAGACAGCCACAACTCAAAGGAGAAAAATCCAAAGGGGGAGAAGAAAATGAAAAATGACACAGATCTGGAATGAGTTGCGGACAAAAGGAAGAGATGCTATTTAGTCATCATCGTTTCGTGCAGGTTTCTTTGGCGAACAAAAATGCACATACACACAAAGCATTTAGAATTCAACATAGGAAGTGGTAAAAGCATATTCGAGAAATAGCAGGGAAGCCAGAACTGCATTTCCATTCATTATGTTTATTTTACAGAATGTAAAACCTCCACAGAACACAGGTCCATTCACAAAGTATTACTTGGTTCTATTAATACAGGAATTTCTTGCAGCCTACTTCTTAAGTTCTCCCATGGTAACAGGTAAGCCTCCAAATTCTGGTGACTGCTGATAGGAAATGGAGATCAGCTCAGACCTGAACTTCTCTTCACCATCAGAATCTCTTGTTTTAACCAGAGTTTCACCATTCAGCTTTTCAGAAGAGAGTTTTGAAGTGAGAACCTGATCTGGTTCACAGTAAGAAATGGCAATAAGCGACTCACGAGTCACTTCCTCAGGAGCCTCCTTGCCACGTCCTCTTTTATCCATAAAATGTTGATCTGCTTGGTCTGCATGTTTCCAAACATACAATATTAACCGGAAATAATATGAAAATAGTGACAGGAAAACTAGATTAGAAATAAGAATACAGCTACCATACCAATCATCCACAAACAAGTTCCAAATGATCTCAATTAGTAGATAGAGGCAAAATGGTCGTAAAGTTGTTCATCTTACAATTGAACTGCATCCCCATACACCAACCAAAAACAGAGAAAGAAAAAGAAAATTATTGAAGGGGTAATTTCTGTGAAGCTTAAAGTATTTTTTTATTTTCTTGAGATATACACACCACTTCAGTAATCTGGGCTTCAATAAATCATATGCAATTATAAGTATTTTACAGTCACCGAAGTTCATGATATGGCAAAATAACAAAATGCAGATAAACTATTACATCTATAATATGACATCAGTATTGCACAAGAATTTTAGACAGTGAATTAGGCACTGCATCCTAAAACCAAGAATTATTTCTCAGCTCGACACCATTCATGCATTGAAGGGTCCTGCTGACAAGTATAAGAGAACAGGAAATAGAATCACACAAATATAAATAGAATACAACAAAAATCAACCTTGACATATGACATCTTAGTTTATGACTACAGCTGTAACTCCTATAATATGTTTAAGATATCATCGTAAATCCGGTTTGTGTATGTTTGGTAAAGGTCTGTTCCCAACTGTTTTTGGGTTACTCTCTAAAAATTAGTAGTTTATAAGTCATAAGAATGTCTCATGACTTAAGTAATGGTTCAGGCCATCCAAGATCCCATTAGCTCTCTATGGTTCTACTAACCAATTGTTGAGTACATTGGAATTAACTCAAAATCAATGTACTCAACAAGAGGGAAGTGCTAAAATTCTTCATCAACATCAACTCGATAACCAACATCTTCTTTTCTAGCCAATGATATAACCAGAACCATTATTTCTGGAAAACCCTTTGAAATTTCTTGAAGTAGATATCAATAGTGCATCCGACATCACAAAGCTGATAAACAAAAATCTCTAACACCCCACTATCTTATACCAAAACTTTGGGTAAAACAATGTTATCACCCTCTCAGACACCGATATCTCTGCTAGTGCTTTGTGCCACAACATCATCCTGTCGTAACGACCACTAAAACAACCATTACCACCGATGCATGAACCTCATAGCCACAATCAACACTCTTCCACTGAATTCAATAAATCCAGCCAAACTATGGTCACCAAAAAACAGTAATACCCTAGTTATTTGCATTGCCACAGGAACACTCCACATAACACATCCCAATGATCGAGGCATACCTCACGGTTTAAGAAATCACACCTAAAACTATAAAAACTGGCCAGGAAGACGGATATATATATATATATATATTTTTTTTTTTGGGTCAAGCAGGAAGACAGATACAGCTTTCATAGAATTGTCACATATCACATAAAACACAGAGCCAAAAAATGAATTTAAAATTTCTTAGCACAACCAGCAACCATAAAAGGTAGAAGATATACTTGAGCACCATGTACAAAAAGGGCAAAACCCATTTCTCCACAAACAAATATATATGATCTTCAAGCTTACATACCATCTTTGAAAACACATCTCTTTTCAATAATCAAATTGATTTCAAATTATCATTTCAACAGAAATAAAATCTATAATTGATCGTCAAGCATAAAACTTCTTAGTTCTTAACTATAAAAAATTGTTGAAAAAAAATTAAATTATTAACAATACAGAAAATTAACCAGCAACCCATCAAAGAGAAGAAAAAAATACATACTACCCAAGACTCCGGTTCAAGCACGATTTAAAAAAAAAAAAAAAGATTCAATTAAATGGAATAATCATAAAAACATCAAAATTTCTCAAATTCAAACACATGATGATCAATTCAGAGGAAGAGAGAGAGAGAAACCCAACATGAAACAAAAGATTTGAGAGAGAGAGAGAGAGAGAAATTACCTTGAGAGCAAAGGCGGATGAGAAAGAACTAAAAAAGGGTGTTGGTGAATGGGGTTGAGTGTGTTTGTTTGACCTGTATGTATTGAAGAGACTCCAAGAGAGGAGGAAACGTTGCGAGTTGGCTTCAGACTCTAGAAACGACTAACACTTCCACGGGGCATGGGGCATGTCTCACACATGTGGGTCCACCTCATTGGAAGTGACTCTCCTCTAGAAACACCTCTGCCTTCTGTGTTCTGTGCCGCCTCTTTCTCCCTAAATAATTATTTTTCTCTGTACGGATACATTTATATAATTAAGAAATCAATCTTTTTATGGGAGAAAACAATCATGCTGATGTGGCAGGATAAGATTAACCACTACTTGCACCCAAAAACAAGTGTTTTTTCGTTACAACCAAAAACAAAAACAATTTCTTTTTATCTTTTTGTTATAACCAAAAACAATTTGTTTTTTTTTTCTTTTACCTGTAAACTGAAATTTATTTTTTATTAATATTTGAAAATATTATTTGTGATTTCATTGTGGGAGGGGATTTTTGCACTTTCCTATAATAATATTAGGAATCTCAAATTTGTGTATCAAATTTAAATTTTAAATAAAATATCTTGTTGTAAATAAACCGACTATACGAATTAATGAAACAAAACTAGTTGAAGTCTTTTTCATTTTGATTTGGCAGTCAACTTTCATTAAAGCAATTGTCTCTTATAAACTTTGTCCTTTGCCTCAATTTGGTAGATGCTTCTTCTGTGTCCACATTATAAGAAATCTCATAGTGGCCTGAAAGAGCAATGCTAGCTAACTTCAGCACAATTTATCTAACCTGATTAGCAAGAACTGAGTTGGGTTTTAACTTCACATGGTTAATCTAACATGATCTTGAGTTTAGAATATTTAATTATGTATTTATCCTTTAATAATAACATGTTGTTACCGTGATTAATAAAACTAATAATAATGAACATGCATATATAATAAAACAATACTAAGTAACATGCAAACCAGCTTCACACTTGTTGCAACTTGCAACACTAATAGAAGTGAAAAAGAAAAAACATAAATGAATTTAATCAGTACTACCACATTGTTTTTTTAAAGTTACCCTAGCCTGAGCATTACAATTTTTTGTATTTTCAAGGTAAAGTTATTGATAACTAAACACAGACAAGAAAATGGGCTGGCCCAGAAAGAAAGCAAAGGCAACAAGGCCAATACAACAGCAAATGCCTGCAAACCCAACTAACAACCGCAAGAAAATGAATTAGACCACGTTAGCACATAACCATTGAATGTGAGTGACTCGTTGTATACAACCGGTGTACTAACAAAAAAATGAGTCATACACAACAATATATAGCAGGCACATAACCGATGAATATGGGTCGTATACAACCAAGTGTATTAACAAAGATAGTTGTTGAGATAGTCCAGTTGGAAGGGTAATAGAATTTGCTTCTTTACACCTAAGTTCAATTCCCTCCTACCCTGAATTAAAAAAACTGTACTAACATGAAACAAGTCAAACACAACAGCATGCAGTTAGAAACCTCCAGCCAAATCAATGCAGAAAAACACAAAGGCCAACTGGAGCCAAGCCAAAGAACCAAGTCTTTCAAGAGGCATAAACCCAACAACCATACCAGCTCAAGCCTCAACCAGTGGAGTGAACATTCCACTCTTGAAGGAGAGATATTAGCATTAGTGAACATAACTAACAGCAGCTGCCAAACACAATATCTTGGTGATGATGTGAAGGTGCTTAACTTTGTGATGGATAGTAGCCCAATCAACAAAGAGAGGCCCAAAAGACTTGAATTAGAGGTGTCAAACGAGTCAGGCCGGTTCGAGTACGACATGGCACGACACAATTAAAATAGGCATGATACGGCACGAGCACGGGCATGAAATGAGCCTGAATTATGCACAACTCTTTTAACATTGTTTTTTTAATTTTTAGATAACTTTTTAATAAAAATATTCAATTTTTATGAAAAATAATGTTAATATTTAATTATAAACAAGAAAAAATATCATGAGATTAAATTTATCACTCTAAAAAATAAAAAAGGTTCGTGGGCCAGCCTATTTAAGGCACGGCACGAGCACGAGCACAAATGGCTCGCAGGCCGTACCGGACTTAGGTCTTAACTATATGGGCCGGCCCGAGCACGATACGAAAGCATGTTGAGCTCAACTTAAACAGGCTGGGCTGGGTTGGGCCGGGCCGTGCTGGCCCGTTTGACACCTCTAACTTGGATAGAACATTAGACAAATTGAACGAGTATGTGAATCAATGTGTGATATTCTTTTACCGCAATCTAAACCATATATTTATTAAGAGTCAACTTATCCGGCAATTTAGATTCACATACCAATTTTATGAGTTGTCTCCTTGCTAAACATCAAGATATATTTGCGGATCCTTGATTGAATTTTCTAAGGAGTGGAAGGCAATCCAGCAACTTCAATTGAGCATCGCAATTAAGGGATCGACTAGTTACATTAGCCAATAACTTTTCACTTTTCTTTTCTTCGTCACCTATCAACCAAAAGATTTAAAGACAAGCCACTTTTTTTGGTAAATTTAGATAGTCTACAAAAGAATTTGATTTTCTTTTTAAAAGAAAAAAAAAAAAAAAAAAAACTAAACATTTTTACAAGAGAAGTCTGTCTTTTATTTTTCGTCTAACAATGGTAGGCCTAAAACTTCACCTATCCTGAAATGAAATGAGATGAAGCCCGAGAGAAGTATATCTTTTTGGCTTATACAGACCTGGAAGAAATCTTTGCATTAAAACTTTAGATTAATATTAGCCGGATATCTTTGCATCCAACACTCAACGTCACAATAAAATGATCACATGAACAGAATAAGCAGAGATTAATGTAAGATAATAATTGTATACACCCGTTTTATGCAAGAAATTTTCTTATGTGACGGGATTTGAATGATTATTTTGTGCAACAGCAACAAATTTTACCAAATAAAGTTGTTGGCACATAGAGAAAAATAAAATGATTGATGGGTATGATTCTAGAATTATAGAGGATTTCAAATTGCTCTATGCATTTTAAAATCCAAGGTAAAAGCCTGAAAATTGTAAATTGGATTGAACAGCTGATTACACATCTCGTTATTTCTTATTTCCAAATTTGCTTATACATTTGTGTAAAACTACTTTGCCAACTAGAAGATGGTGTCAATTGAAAATAACCCTCAACCCAGCTGAAATCAAACCTGCTTCCACATGATCCTGTGCCCTAAGCTTTAGGGTGAAAAGGGGAATACAATTCAATGACCTGGGTTACCACCATCTCATCTGTGCATCATAATCTAATTTCGCCAGCTGTTTTGCTTCTTTGCTTCAAAGGAAGCTCCATCGTTAAGCATGTCCTGAGCATCAGTTTCCATTCCAAGTTTGGAGAGGGCAAGAGCCTGCATGTAGAAGGCAGTTGGCCACTCAGGCAAGCACACCTGAGCTTGCATGGCATCTCTCAAAGCTAATTCCGGTTGCTCATTCATCAGGTAGCAGAGCGTTCGCCTCACAAATACCGTACCCGAAGGAACTGACATCATTGAAACCAACTGTACAACAATGATCAAATGTTAAAAACACATGTGTAAAGATACAAATATACTGATATATTTCAGTTTTACTTGTTAAAGTTACAGCATTCAACCCAAAACCAATTAACCATAAGCGGTCCAGGATTTTGTACATAAAACTGATTTGGCTAGCTTGATATACACTGTACCCATTTCCAAACAGCTTAAACTTTTCGGCTCTAGTGGTTATCTAACATAGTAATGGTTCTAAGAAGTTTTGCGTTCGAAACCTTCAACCTCCAACCCTCATCCTCCGCTTATCATTTATCATGTTAACAAGTAGGGTGGGGTTGCTCCTATCCTGTATGAATTTGTTTCTCTCCACGTTCAGGATGGGGCTACACACAAGGGAGAGTACTTGATATACAACATTGACCCATTCCCTGATAGCTTAAATTTTTTAGGTCCAGTGGTTCTCATGTCCCCCAAATAGGACTCCTTTGTGGACTGTGTATCAGATGCTACCCTTGTCACCAATTGCAACAGTGGTACCTCCCATGATTGAAAGTAGGGAGTTTCTGGAGTATTTGTTATCATTTACTGCTTATATGATTTTAAGAGCCAAAGAGTTTATATTAGAAGTTACTTAGAAGATGAAATAGTAAAAAGATGCTTTAGGGAAATATGAGTTCAAGATTTTAATAATAGGAATTGCTAACAAGACCATGACATTTTAGGAATCAAATTCTGCTTTGGAAGACAATAGTAAATGAAACCAATAATAAATTAAAATACCTTTGAATAATACTCCACAGCATTTTTAAAATCCTTGTCTCTAAACGCAATATCCCCAAATTTCTTGGTATTCAACATATCTTGTACTTGCTGTGTCCACTCTTGGAATGACAGCTTTACATAGCACACATTTGCAATGAAACGGATCGTCAATAAAATTACCACTTCACAAGCATTTATAGATAAATTAAAGATATATTGGAATGATATTATACTTCATTTTTTTTTAAGAAGAAACAGATGTTATTTGTATGTAAAAAAGAGGTTACATGGCATATGATATTACACATTTTCAAATTATAGAAAGGGAACAATGGTACTAACATACACTTTTAAGATAGAAGACTATAGTTCAGTAGATATTATAGAGGCTAAACAAACACTGATGTGGAGCATCAACCATGTTTAGGTCAAAGACTGGCATTTGTTCAAGAAACCCTATGCAATGGTGGAAGTTTGCGATCTTTATTTAGGTAAGACTATTCTAATTAATATCTGGCTACTTTCATATCTATGTGGTTCTACATAGAGAAGAATAAAAACTCACTTCATTTTCTGCACCCTCTTCATCTTTATAACCAGTTTTGAGCAAAATCTCATGAACTGCGGCAAGGTCCATCCGTAAGCAAGCCTTCCCAAGAGGAGAAAGCATGGTTGGCAGCACTACTGGAGTTTTTGTTAAACCCATTAGAACATGTGATGAAACCTAAAATACCAATGTGACAAATGAACATCTTAATAAAAATATATGAATAAATTATAAATCAAGTCATCACAAAATTCTAGCTTTCAATCAAGTTCAAGGGCTCTTCAAAATTCTACCTCTGTCTGCTTTTGGAGGGGGGCTACAGCTGACAGAAGAAATTTGATGTCAGGTCGATCTTTAGCCTCATATTGAAGACATTTTGAGGCCAGTTCAACCAACTCAGTTGCATCTTCATTGGCATATTGTCCTTCTAAAGATGAATCCATTAATAACAACAAATTTTTTCCCCTTATCAAATCCAATGCCTGGGGGGAAAAAAAATAAAATTGTTATTTCCACTTAGTAAGAAGTTGTCAGTGACATGTGTGCCTCAACCATTAAAGGTGATGAAACGCCTAAATAATAGATAATTTTATGACATCAAAGAATAATCAATCTTACACATACTTAATTGCAAAGAAAGACTATATGTAGTTCTTAGACTTGCAGTCAAGTAGACCATAGTGAGCATTGTAGCCACAATCATGTTGGTTACTTTCCCAAATGAGAGGTGTGTCAAGGGCCAAGGGGATTTGGTGTGATTCAGCGCTACTCAATTCTAAACCAACTTTACGGCCCTTGATAGCCTTCTCCTTGAGAAGGCTAGCCACAAAACCAAAAATAGCTGCACAAAGGCGGAAATATTGACAACAAGGTGGAAGGAAACTCCTTCAAACGTGTTATTGATTTTGGTACCCACTTCAAACTGAAATTTTGGCCGATAATTCAATATATCAGCCGAAATTTCATTCCCTGGTATCAAGCTTAACCACTACATACAACTTTGCAATCTCAAACAAAACATCTTAGCCATTTTCCTCTAGACAGCTGCAATGGAGCAACCTAGGTCTATAATCAAAGACGAAAACTGGTGGTCTGAGAGCATGAACTTCCTAATACACATCAGTCAGCATACCCTTTGTCGGATAAACTTCCTTTTTTTAAGTTTATTACGTTCTTTAATCCAATGTATGCTAGCATTGGACTACCTCAAAGTAGGTCAATGAAATAATGCAGATAGAGTCAACTGTATTCAGGTCGAGACACAAAAATCAGGGTACCACTAATCAAAATAAGCATGAGAGTGATTTTCGATGGTTTAAGCAAAAGTGCACCTAAGACCTATGGTGGAACCAATAAGAAGTCAAGTAATCATGTTCCTGTTGAAGGTGTTAAAATGGTAGGGATAAGCCACAGAGAACATGATTTAAAGTATGAGAGATTAAGGAAAAAAAAGAAAGGTTGTACAGCCAAAAAGAAAATGACAAGTTAGGTGTATCTATGACTTAGTATAAAAAACAATAACAATAGCAACAATAATTACTGTCACCATCATCATCCTTGTCACACAGCCTAAATTTGATAGACCATATAACCCAAACTAATTGGTTATAGGTGGAGAGGCCCAGTATTTTATATATTCTGATGAAAACCTTCAAATACCCAATGTGAGACTCTATATTCTCAACACGCCCCTTCACATGTGGCTGGACTAAGTCAAACACATGAATCAATTACATTGGTTGACGTGGAGCACTTGGCCAAATTGGTTTGGCACATAGACAAATTGTATGTTTAGATACCAAGATAAAGTTGGTTTACCACTATACTATTCCCAAAAGCTTAATTGTTAGGATGTGGGCCAACATTTTTTTATAATCTAACACCCCCCCTCACATATGGGTCTCTCTCCACCATTAGACCCAATGTTTGGGATTCAACTTATATTGTGAGGATGTACTTAATTACAGAGTTTCGAACTCAGAGTCTCTTACTCTAATACCATGCTAAAGCTAGAGCATCCAATTCAAAAACAATTAGCTATGGGTGGACCATGGAGAGGCCCGAGATTTTATGCATTGTAATTTCAAGGCTTCAATTCCAATACCCAGTGTGAGACCTTTTATTGACAACAATCTGAGATGATGGTTTTGTACCCATAAGAGAAAGGTATCTTCACAAGACTGTCAAGCATGGTTTGACAATAGATATAAAAAGAACATGATTGAACTAAAGAGTGAAAATGCCCTGAAGCTTAAGATAGTGAAGAAAATTCAAGATAAAATATGTGAAGAATGTATACATGGCTTGGAGGGATATGCTTCCCACTCAAAAGGTCAAGCAGAACACTTCCATAACTGTAGATTACACTCTCTGGAATGACCCTACCTGCAAAAACATAACATTTTATCATTTACAGTGGATAATCGTATTTCATTTTTGACCCCCATCAGAAACATACCATGAATTACACACAGTGTTGCTACCAATTTAATTTTGAGTATGATAACAAAAATACTAATGAAAACAAAAGAGCACTTCAATGAGATCTAACTGCATTTTACCATTTTATCATAGATAACTGTAGATTCTACCAAAGGTTCTCGAATAATTTCAGAATGCAACATTTCTCATCATATAAAAATATTTTCCTTTTATTTATAAGACTCATCATGTAACAATATTAACCATTAGAAGTAGAGATGTTTCCTTTCTGTCAAATCAGACCAAGAGACTTCGCTTTCTTTGGAAGGCAGAGAAAGTGAAGACTACGCATTGCTTAGGGGAGACTAGAGAATAAAACTCTTTGGGTCTGTCATTCATTGCTAAATGGCAAAGCTCACACAACAGAAAGCACAAGATAACAAAATGTGAGTTCCAGGGACCATTTTTAGCATTTTGATCCACTAACTTGCAGTTCTAACCTAACAGGTTTCATGGAGACAGGCTCCCAAGTTTCGCTTGTTGCTTAACGGGGCAGTCTCCCTTAATTTTACTGTCTGTAACAACTGGGTTTTTTTTTTCCCTTTTCTTTTGGCTTATCGCCCCATCTGCTAGTTACTTAATTTTCTGCTCTAACAGATATCCTTAACTATTAAGACATAAGATCAAATATCATAATATTGAAATCCTGCCACAAATAAGAGTCTATAAACAACCTCCAATTATATATGTTTCAAAAAATGGCATACCTGTCCGCAAAAATTCGGGTGGAGTATAAGCCAAGTTAGTGCTATAGCTTTTTCCATCTCGGCTATTTTTTATCAGACCAAAGCTAGATAACCGCGGGTCACCATCCTGGCAAAGAATCAAAATTAACTTCAATAATAACACCACAGTATATGCTCCCTCGATGTATAAGAGATAATTAGTCACAAGGCATTCAACGAGTCCAGAAAAAGGAAATTGCTTTTTCAATGAAGTTTAATAAAGAATTATTTGATAATAAAAATTAGGTCACTCTCCTGAATTAGGCCATAAGAAATGACATGAGCCTTGAGGTTGCCCCTGGCCTTAAATCACATATTAGCTAGGCGGACCTTTCTTTTCTGAGTGAGAACCCATCAGGATTGCCCCGAAAAGGAAGATTGCAGTTCATAGATCATTAGTTCGATTTTATTTTTGAACAACAAGGAGAATAATATCGCCCTTAGTCCCTTACCACAATTCTATTTGTGTTAATCATCATATCCTGATGAACAATTTCTATCTTGATATCCATAATTGCGCTATATTGTAATACAGAATGCACAATACATAAACAATATGCAAGTGTATAAACTACATTAATTTCCATAATCCCCAACCTTGTGCATCAATAGTTAGGTTTTGAGTCAATGAAGCGCTAAGGTACTGATTGTGTCTGAATATTGTGTACCTCATCAAAGAGAACTCTGTACGCATTTAAGTCATGATACAGTTTTCGGTTTTCTGTATTGCAATGATCAAGGGCTTCTGCAATATAGTATGCAACTCTCACGCGCATTTCCCATGGCAATGGCTGTTTCTCCCCTACAACAAGTACGCACCATTAATACAAGAATGATAAAAGGAGGTTTGGGAAGAATAATGCCTACAAAAATTAAGTATCACTGAGGGAAACCAAAAAGAGAACCTGCATCTGGAAGCATCAACTATGAGCCTTAACTTCAAAAATAAAAAATCGAAAAATAAAAAAAGGAAAACAAAAACTTAAGAGGAAAAATAATGACACAATCAAGTCATCCAAGGTCAAAGATATGAGAATATGCACACAGAAAATAATCTACTTTGTAAATAAAAGATTATGTACAGAGAAACAGTACATAGGAAATGAAAAAGAAAAAATGAACCCTTCTGATGAAACTACAATTTCAACACTACATAGGAAATGAAAAAATTTTCTGCACTAACACATCATTAAACCATCAAAATTTAGTTAAAACTTCTTCCTATGAAAACAAATACGGTTTCAAACCCATGGGGAATCCTCACCAACAGAAATGATATTGTGACAACCCAAAAGAAGTTAGGCTTCATAGATCTAGCATGTGAGATATCATCACAGTGAATCTAATATTTGCATGGTCTGGATCATCCATTGTCAATGCATTATTTGAGGACATTGATTTAATAGAAGTTAGGATTGAGGAGGGTGCACCCTTTGGATGGAGAGGGGGGGGGGTGTGGGAGGGGAAACTTGAAACTAAGAAGTAAACTAAAGAAAACGTGAAATAAATAAATAAATTACAGAAATAACTATAGCAGACACATGAACCGTAGCAATAGCAAACTATCTAGACTAAGTGATTAGTGAGAGTCCTTGGACACAGCCAAGGATGTTGATTTATGATTGGTGATCACTTCCAAAGCATTGTGATAAGTTACTACTCAAGGAATGATCAAAGCAAAACTAAATTATGTTACAAGTTCCAACATTATGAGGCTTATAGCAAATTAGCAACATTCATGTTTTTTCTAGAGTAAACAGTTTACAAATTACAAACACAAATATGTATAAAGAAGACAGAAACATACAGTGAAAGAGGTGTTTGGAGAGAGTATCATTGGGCATGTACTCTGCCACCAACAGCCTCTCATCTCCCTCAGCACAACACCCGAATAAATTCACCAATCGTTTGTGTCTAACTTTGCCAACCCCAGAAGCCTCCGCCTACATACAATAAAGTAAAATAAAAAACCCAATTAAGTTAAACTCACAATCAATCCCACACACACACACAATACACAAACCCAGTGGCATTGGCATACCAAAAACTGATGTGGGTCGGGCCAAGATTGCTTAGAAAAGCGTTTAATGGCCACTAAACGATTGTTGCGAAGCTTCCCTCTGTAAACAACATTGGGGGCCTTCTCTCCACTCTCAGAGACTATAAGTTCGGAGTTGAACCCATTGGTGGCTGTTCTTAGCTCTGCTAGACTGAACTCTTTGAATGCAGGAACTGCTTGTTCATCTTCTTCCTCTCCATTGGCTTTCACACCATAATGGTTCAAAGTTCAAACACGAATCAATTATTTTCTTTCTTATATTTTATATGGGTCTTGTCAATAAAATAAAATACAAATATTGAATCCCGTAAAAGAAAAAGAGAAGGACAAGCAAAAATAAAAACCTGGATCCGGGAGAGGAGGGTCTTGGTCTGGGGAAGGGAGGTTTGTGGTTTTGGACTGGAAGCAGCCCATTGCTGAGTGCTACATGCCACTCACTGCTTTCTTTGTTTCTTTAGTTCCTGAGTTGTGTCTATTGAATAGGGCTGAGTGAAGTGAAGTCAAGTCAGAAGACTTTGTGTGTGTGAAAACGAAGGAAAATAGTCAACAAGAGGAGAAGTGGGGGAGTTTTATGATGTGGGGTTCGGCCGTCCAGTTCAAAATGGGAAACTGAGACATCAAGCTCAAGAAGATGAAGAAGCACATGATATGTTCAGCACGTGTCGCGAAACCGAGGATCCAACGCGCGTTAGAATTTTCTTTCCATATATATTTTCTTTTTTCTAATGTACAATCAACCCCAAGCTCCCTAAAAAACAAAAAACATTTTTTTTTTTATGATAAAAACTTGCATATATTGGGTGTGTACAATATATCCATACTCTGATTATGTTTATTCACATATTAGTCATGCAACTATTTTTTATGAGTTAAATGATGTACATCTATTGCATGCAAGTTTTTCTCTCTTTTAACACTCTAAACTTTAAATTTTATTTAGTGAATCTATTCTAACCTACCTAAACTACTGTCTTAACCCCCTTTAAATTTGTTGTCCAAACCTTCAATAGTAAATAATCATGAGTTTTGGTTAAATTGAATCACAATTAAGGCTTCTCAATTCCAATCAAAAAAATTTGGAATACAATTTTGCATTTGATTCCAATTTTGAAATTTGATATCTCTCATTTTGATTATGAATTTTAAAAAATTTCATAAATTTTTGAAATTTCACAATTTAAAATTTAAATAAATTACTCTAAAGTTCATTTTACGGCCCTTAATAATAATAAAAAAAAAAAACTCACCTAAAAAGTTGGAATAATGAATAGGTCCCCTTTGTACAAATAAAACACACGTTATATTATGTTCTATGTTTTTTGTGTTGAGCGCTCAGTGAGTTTATCTTTAAAAAAAAAGTGAGAAAATTGTCATTGTCTCATAGTAGCAATTTATAGGGTGTTTATGTAATTTAAATAACTACTGTCACACACTAACAGTGATTGTCATTGTCTGATAATGAAAATTTTAGAACGCATAATGGCATTTTACTGAACGTTCGATGGGTTGTACCGAGTGTTTGGTGATGATGCAAAACGCTCGGCTCATTAAAATGAATCGGCTAGTCATAGAGGTTCGATGGGTTGTACCGAGTGTTTGGTGATGATGCATAATGTTTCTTTTTCTTTTCATTTTTATTTGCATAATGTTAATTAATAGAACAATGCTTCCCTCCTTATTTGTAAAGAATCATTTTAATCATTCTTTTTTACAAGCCAATCATAGTTTGACAACTAATAATTTATAAAGAAGTTCGGTCATTAGAGGAGCCAAACATGCTTATTGTTAATAACCTGCTACGCTAATCTGTTAACCATTATTCTTCGAGAAATAACCCATTTGTGAGTTAACTAATTAACTCTTGTTGCAGCTTTTTTTCTTTGGTACATTGAAAGGTATATATAAAACCATTAACATATCCTAACTCTAACTCGTTTTTCCACTCTCTCTCACCATTTGGACTAAACCCAATTGTTGCAAGTTTTAAGTTATCTATCCATCATACTTCCTACATTGAAGCCAATTAAGCATTCTCTTCTTTTTCTTTGTGAATTGTGAGCAACATTCTTCATCAGATTGACTTTTGTAATTCAGCCAAAAATTCATTGAGTTTATATTAATTATGCATCTCAAAAGGTTAAGTTATCAGGTGAAAAGCATTTATGACCTTATTAGACAGTTCAGTTAATGTGAGAATAGTACTCAGCAGTTTAATTAAAGGCAGGGCCGGCCAAGTCCAAAGGGAGCAGAGCAGTTGCCTTGGACCTCCATTTAGATAAAGGCCTAATCCTAAGAAACTTTTCTATAGGGTATACCTTAAGAAAAAATGGCATCAGAGCCAATTGAAGGCCTACTAATACCGGCCAAAAAAAAGTAGGCCTACTAATAATTATTATTACAATAATAATGGAAGTCCATTTGAAAGTTTTAGTAGGCCAAATTCTGTCGACTCATATGACAATTTTGTTGTTTGAGGCTTTAAAAGAGGTCTCATTTAGGTTTGGACCAGAAAAAAAAAAGGAGATGTTATTTGCACTCCAAAAATGTTATCTTACACTTCAAATATAAGAGAAAATTTATATATTTTAGAGTGTATGATCACATTTTTAGAGTGTAAATAGTGCTTCTTAAAAAGAAAACCTCATTTACAAATTTGATGTTTATAGCCCACCCAAAATTGGTCATGGCCCACCCGAATATTCTTTGAATTCAAAGAGACCTTGCGGTGATATATTTCTAAGTGGATGTCGGCAAATTGAAGTAAAAGGAGGACTATTAACCCAAACTCTCGGCTGAATATATGTTCAAGTGACTCATCATCCTTTATCATATTTTCTACTCATCAATTATTCTTCACCACTAAAGCAATTCATCTACGGCTGTTTATTACTCCAAAAAGCAATTCATTCTAAAGCACATATCTAGTTACAAAACTTAGGACCAACGGAAATAGACCAATATAAAAGGAAGTTGACAAGGCAATCGAAAAAAAAAAAAAAAACCACAACAATCCCCCTAAAAACTCACAAATAATGTAAAAATTTATAGCAACCTGTTTTCTCCCAATTCAGCCCCTTAGCTTTTTTTTTTTTTTTCTTTTTTTAAAGTTCTCTTTATTTTTATTTGCAAATTCTTTCAATACTTTTTTAGTTGTATTTCCTTATGCTTATGCAATTTCTTTGTATTTTGAATTTTATCAAGGACTAACTTAAGTGTTATTTTTCATTAAGCTCTCTTTTAAATTCATATTGCTATTTTATTTACATTTTAATTACTTATTTTCAAAGTCCTAGGCGATTTAGGTAAGAAAATAACCTAGATAAGTTTTCCGTCACACAATCGTTTTTTAGAAACTAGATATTTAATTTGGCGCATTTAATTTAATTTCAAATTTTCATATTTTTCATATTTTATATTATCTTTTTTTAATTGATTGATCCGAGCCGATTAGTGACATGCCCGCATCTACGCCAAAGGTTAGAAACCTCGCCAACCTACAATGAGGCGTGTTATGGTTGATCTCGGTCGGCCGAGGCAATTTTTAGGCCATATGGTCTTGGGCCCCATTTGGTTTTGAACCAGTACTGATAAGAGGTAGGTTTCCTATAGTATTTTCCAGGAATACAAACAGCCCACACGCCATAAGAAATTCCAACAGTGCTCAACAAATTTTCAAAGCTTAATTAAGCACTTTTAATTCGACAGTAATTATCAAATCTTGAGAGTAACTATCACATGAAATGCTCCTCTAATTAATCCTACAAATTAAGTCAACAAATGCTTATCCCCATAAAATGAAAGGAGGCCATCAGATCGACATGTTTGAAAATTATTTATCAGTAATCAACTTGCTGACGCATTGCATGGACCCAACCAACAAGAAAAGCAAAAAATCATCTCCACCAAGACAACAAGATTATATTTGCACCTGCTTATATATTCAAGCGCATGCTGATTAGTCGTTCGTTTATCATGTTAAAAAAGTGATAAGCAAGATGGTGAAATGGGAAAGAGCCGTGCATGAATTGAATAGGAGCAGTTGCTTTTCACCCTAATTCCCTATTGATATGAAAGGGAATCAGCTAGACTCCAAGTCTAACCCTATACAAACAACCAAACGCTACCTAGCTTAGCTACCCATTGAAATTAGTTTAGTATGAAAATGACTGATTGCATACAATTCAAAATAAATGGAGCATGCATAATTATTAACTTTAGCTTTAAGCATGACACTGACTCTCTGACTGTATGTTGTCTCCTTGAACGTCAGCCACAAACATTTTAATGTTTGTGAATATATATATATATGGGGTATAAGTTAAATTTAGAGGCATAATTATTTATGTTATTTTAATAAAGTTCATAAATTTTAAAATATTTCAAATATACACTCGATTTATTATCTAAATTGAAAAATGAACTTTTATCCATCGATTTGTTGAGAGATCAGTTAAATATCAACTTAGTTTTTAATAACGGGGATTAATTGGCGACGTGGTACCAACCTAGCATACCTTTCCCACCAAATGAGCGACACATGTCCACCTGACACGGGCCCATACACCCATCACTTCTTTCACACTTGTCGAACACTCTCCTGACCATTTA
This sequence comes from Dryas drummondii, assembly GCA_003254865.1. Lineage (NCBI taxonomy): Eukaryota > Viridiplantae > Streptophyta > Magnoliopsida > Rosales > Rosaceae > Dryas > Dryas drummondii. The sequence goes on along the minus strand of QANW01010502.1, from coordinate 41,783 downwards.
GTCTCCCAAAAACATCACGTTTTCCCTCAAATTCAAATATAAATCCCTCACTTATGTTTCACGAGCGAGAAAGAGATGATGAGTTTGTGGGCCTGTGTCAGGGGTTAGGTGGATATGTGTCACCATGTCGCTTATTTGGCGAGAAATGTTTGCTGAGATATCGCCACGTCGCCAAATAATCCCAATCAGCAAAAGCCAAGCTGACATTTAACTGATCTTTCAACAAATCAATGAACCGAAATCTATTTTTCAATATAGATAATAGATCGGGTGTATATTTGAAATATTTTAAAATTCGTGTACCCCGTTTAAATAGCATATATAATTATGTGTCTAAATTGAATTTATGCCTATAAATATTCTAAAACTATTTAGTTAATAAGTTAATACAAAATTAATCACCTATTGGGCCCACTACACAATATAATCTTAAAATTCGAACTATTTATTTTTTAAGTCTTATTACAAAAATCATTCCTATCAAAAATAATTGCAACTTGCTAAAGTACTTTATATATTGTATATAAATAATAATTGCAACTTGCTAAAGTAGCTAAAGTACTTATGGAGTTATATGGCCTGGTATAATTTAATTCAATGTTTCTCAACTTGCTATATGTACTAGTTATATAGCAACTTGCCATAATTGAATTATAATGTTTCTCAACTTTATACTATGGAGCTATATGGACTAGCTAAAGTAGAAAAAATTTATGACATGGTTTTTTTTTTTTTTTAAACTCCTACTTCTTTTATCATTTCATTTTCTAAGCGGTTAAAAAAAAAATATCTGCCCGAAATGAAACGCCACCCGCCCTCATATATTGCAGTGTCCTCTCTCTTCTTCCCCGGCCATCTGCCATGGATCCACCTTCAACAACTCTGTTAGCTTTCTCTGCAAACTCTATCAACCAGATTAATAGAGGTTTAGTTTTCTTTTCCCCTTGGTATTGATTTGGAATGAGTAAAGTACTTTTTCTTTTTTATGTACGGATGTATGAAAATGATGAGTTTAATTTATAGATACAGTTTAGTCAATAAATTTGTTCATAAAATAATGTACAGTGTCTTACTTATTAGAAATGGAGACTTCTATTTAGATCATTTTTCCTATTAGAAATAAATGAAATTTTAAATGAATGCTATCATATTTAAATAAATAAAATAGGGCTAATTACATACAAAGTACTCGGCCTCCCAAGTTTGCCTTCATTTCCAATTTCCGCAGCCTCCATAAGGTTTCAATTTTTTCAATATACTACATGTATTTTTCAATTTAAGTCAATATGACTTATGCAACCTTTTCATTAAATTTGACCGGTTGGTAAACCATTAATAAGTGTGGCTCTTTGTGGTTCGCCTCTCAGATGATGTGGACTCAACACAGAGAATTGAATCTCTCTCCTCCCCCTTTTCTTTTGCATATCCATCCTCCATCAAACCCTTCTTCTTCTTTTTACTCTCTCTCTCTCTCTCTCTCTCCCATTCTCCCATTCTCTCATTCCTCCCACTCTTCTTCTCCTGATCCACTGCCCTCGAACCCTTCTTCTTTCTCTCTCTAGCTTTCCCATTCTTCTACAGATCCACCCCCGCTCAAACCCTCCTTCTATTCCTTTTTATAGATTAATATATGTTGTCATTATCCACATAGTGCCAATTGAGTTTCCCCATAAGAAAAAAGGACCACATGCATGTCGTGTCATTGTTTAACGGCTAACCAAATAGTCAATTTAAAGGAAGTTTGGAAATTGGTGATATTGATTTAAATTAAAAATTATATTTATTACATTTAAAAAATTGAATTCCTATGGAGGGAATTGAAAATGAAGCAAACCTGAGAGAGGTACTTTTTAATTAGCCCAATAAAATACTAATCACGTTATTTAGTAAACTTTAACAAGTGTAACATTGCTCCAACACAGTACTACTCCATTACAACTCTGCAGTTTAGAATCACGTTGCGTATCGTGTCATGCATGCATCCAGGGACGGAGGCAGGATTGAAAATTTGGGGGGGCTGAATTTAGTAAAGAAACACTATTGACCTTAGCCCATTATAGAGACGAAGTTCTCTCTTCCATTTACGAACAAACACCATTGATTTCTTACCACACGATGAATTATTAAAGACTAAAGACTGAAGTAAAAGAAGAGAGAAGTAGAGGAAAATGAACAACAGATCGTGAAATAAAATAAAGGGAAACAAAAAGCCACAAAAGGAAATAATGGGTTGGAGATCAGGAGATGGGTCATAGGTAGGTGGGGGGCTATATATTAATAATGGGTACTTGGGTGAGTGGATGATGTTTAATTCATTGTTTTGTCTTTTTTTAATTGGGAGGGCTATGAGCTTATACATATATAGCTATTTAAAAAATTAAGGTGGGCTTGAGCACTCCAGCCCTCCAGCCCTCCACTAAGATCCGTCCCTGCATGCATCATACTTATAATACAATTTCTTTTGAAGGAGGTGACACATTTAGCTTGTTGAGATGTTGCAAAGTTTTTGATACTCACGTCACAACACACTCACACTGCGTAATTTACTCTTTTCCTTCTTTATGAAATGGTATTTAAAGATAAACTCTTGTAGGATTAAAAGATGATAGAAATTAGAAGTACTTATGGTAAGGTTTTGAATATATGTCCCGGAGCCGATAAGGGCTTTGGGCACTCCATGTTTTATTTAAAAGAGGTAAAAATCAGGAAATCAACTTTTTTGAAAAAAAAAATCTTAAAAACTGTGTTTGATGACTTGATCCTTCATTTTTCTTATTTGTTATTTATTATGATAATTAATTATAAAAATTAAATAAATTCATTGCTTTGTTCAAATGTGGTATGTCCTAGACTCCTAGGGGCTACCTACATCTAAATTAACGATTGGTATTTTGCTTACTTTAATAAAGTGCATGACGTACATGTAATAAAATTCTCAAAATACATCATAAATTAACAAATTAATCACATGTGTTATATAGACGCTTGGCATGGAATTACCCTATCTGCCTTGCTCTAAACGTATGTGTTGCTTAGTTTGATATAGAAATACTTTGATATTAATTAATTCCAAAGAAATTGCTTAATTGGCGTATAAGTTATAAATTATTCATGCAAAGGATGCTTTATTAATGCTCGAAAGTGCAAGTATACCTTTTTAATTTATGGTGTTAAAGGGACCGCTCATTGATAATTAATTTAGAGTGTGTTATGATCATCCGATAATGCAAATTTGGACCACTTAAACAAGATCACACTTTTAAATAAGAATATTTTACTTGATCAACACACATATAGCTAGTTAAACAGGATTAATTATACATGATGAGTAATTAAGATTGACGGTATAGTGAGAAAAGTTTTCCTGGCTAAAAGAATTAAGCACACCAATTATCAAAATTGAAACACCGAAAACCTGATCAGCATAACAAATTGTCCCATAGTTATTATTACCAGGACCTTGACTGGAATTTTAAGCTATAAAGGGGGCCTATTGGAGACCAACCAGGACTCCACGATATTATCAATTAATATGGACTTCATTTTCAGCTTGTGTAGGCTGACCTAGGACCAAGAATATATAAGAAGGATTTTCAGTTGTCGGCAGGAATTGTGGAAAGCAACAAGAAAAATAAACAAAAACAAAAAGTTGATGATCGAAGAAGGCCTAAAAAGCTTTGATAACCAGTTATGTACAGATAGCCTCACTTTTGTTCTGCCTCTTAGACTTTAGGCGTATCTGCATGGACCTGAATTGAAGGAATGCTGTTGGGAACACTAAGCCTTCAAATATAAGTTGTTTGCATTCAAAGGAAATCAATTTTATATAGGTAGCCGCTAAGCCTTCAAACAAATAATAATTGAAGAAATACGCACATAGGAGGCAACTAGCTAGTTATGATAGCTATCGTTCGCAAAAGCTCCACTTGAGAATAGACAAATTAGCTACCTAAGTCTCTTTCTATTACTTTTTATTTGTTTGACAAAGTGAGGGTGCCAAAGTCGATTTTTCACCATAAATATGAATTAAGAACTTTACCCAAGAAGTTACAACCCTCCAGGTTTTTTTGAGATAAAATTAAATATATCACTATAAGAAAAATATATTTGGGCGACGAAATTTTGTGAGATGAACCATAATTCATCGCCCAAAGTCACATTGGGCGACGAACTAGAAACGTTGTCTCCTAATCCCATCCAGGTTTGGGCGACGAATTTAATTTTCCTCGCTTAAAGATACTTTGGGCGACGAAAATATGTCGTCGCCTAAAACAAGCACAAAAACGATGGTTGATTCATAGATTGGGCAACGAATACGTAAGTTCGTCGTCCAAAGTAACTTTAGGCAACGAACAGAAAAATTCCTCGCCTAAAGGGACTTTGAGCGACTAATTATTTCGTCGCCCAAGATGATTTTAGGCGAGGAAGGTTGATGTTCGTCGCCCAAAGTGACTTTGTGCGAGGAATGTTTATGTTCGTCGCCTAAAATTACTTTGGGCGAGGAACATACTTATTCGTCGCCTAATCTATGGGCGAGGAACATGCATATTCCTTGCCCAAAGTCTCATTGCCTTTTTTTTTGTACAATTTTATGTAAGTTATGTTCATATAATGTGATCATGTTTCCATTAATCAAAACCGTTCAATTTTTAATTCCTGACTCAATGATCATCATTGGAAAAAATTAACTCAATCGGAGATGTAAAAGTTACGTAACGGTGCTTGAATTTATGAACGATCGTGAATTTTCTAATATTAATCGATCGAGTAAATCAATTCCGATTTGGTTGATTTTTTACAGGGATGATCTTTCAGTATAAACGAATAAAATGAACGACTCTGATTGTTGAAATCACATTGTAGTCTTCACAATTGTTGAATCGACAAAGTTTCAACGAAAAAGCTAACATAATTATACTATTCAAGTGTATTTGTATGTAGAAGCTCACTTTTCTATTGTGTTTTTAACAATCCGAACCGATCATTTCTTAGTGCCCCACTCAAAGATCATCTATGCAAAAAATTATCTCAATCGGAGATGTAGAAGTTAGGTTTGGCGTTTAGGGTGTATAAACGATCGTGATTCTTATAATAATAATTGAACGGGTATATAAACTCTGATTTGACCAATTTTTTGCAGGGATGATCTTTGAGTATCAACATAAATGATGAACGGCTCTGATCGTTGTAATCTCGTTGTTCTATTCATAATTCTTGAAACGACAAGGTTTCAATGAAAGAGTTAATAAAATTTTATTCTTCAAATGTATTAACCGTTCTTTTATATATAGAATCTAAAATATCGATCGCATTTTCAACGATCCGAACCGATCATTTATTAGTGCCCCACTCAAAGATCATCCATGTAAAAAATTATCTCAATCGGAGATGTAGAAGTTAGGTTTGGCGTTTTGGGTGTATGAACGATATATCGTGGTTCTTATAATAATAATCGAACGGGTAGATGAACTCCAATTGGACTGATTTTTTGCACGGATGATCTTTGAGTATGAACATAGATGATGAACGGCTCTGATCGTTGTAATCACGTTGTGGTTTTTACAATTATTGAAATGACAATATTTCGATGAAAGAGTTAATGAAATTTTATCGTGGTTCTTCAAATATATAAACCGTTCATTTATATATATAATCTCATATATTGATCGTGTTTTCAATGATCCGAACCATTCATTTATTAGTTTCTCACTCAAAGATCATTTATGAAAAAAATTAGCTCAATCAAAGTTTTAGAAGTTAAGTATCGGAGATCGAACTTATGAACGATCACGATTTTAATAATGATAATCGAACGGCTAGATGAATTCCGATTTAACCGATTTTTTGTAGGAATGATCTTTTAGTGAGGGACTAATAAATGAACGGTTCGGATCGTTAAAATTAATAAATTGATTATATAAAATTAAGTAATTAACAACATAATTGACTATGTAAAATTAACAACATATTTAGTTATTTAAAATTAATTATTTTGATAGCTTTTAGGCGACGAAGTAGGAAATTCGTCGCCCAAGACTCTTTAGGGCGACAAAATTACCTCTTCGTCGCCCAAAAGTTGAAAAATTAGGTGGTATAAAGCCCGCCATATATTTTAAGGTTTGGGCGACAAACCTATATTTGTCGCCCAAGTTGTTCTTAGGCGAGGAGATTCTTAGTTCGTCGCCCAAAAAGGTTTTGGGCGACGAAAATGCTTCGTCGCCTAAGGTACTCGAAATTTTTAAAGTTCTTTCTTTCTTTTTTCTTCTTTTCTTTCCTTTTTTTGTTTTCTCTCCCAGCCTCAGCCCCAGCCCCGCCCTAGCCCCAGGCCAGCCCATCCCCGCCGATCCGCCGATCCTCCTCGATCCCTGCCCAGCTCCAGCGCCGCTGTGGCTTCGCCTCCCCTCGTCGCTGCTTCGCCCATCCCCGCCGATCGCCCACAGAAAACTCTCTCTCCCGATCTCTCACCCCCTTTGCTTTCTCTCTCCCTGAAACCCACCCCCTCCTCTTTCTCTCTCCCTGAAACCGTCCTCGGCTTTCTCTTTCTCTCTCCTTCCCCTCTCCCTGTCGTCTCCCTCGATTCCCATTTCTATCCCCACTAGCAACCCCCACCCCGACCAGCAACCCCACCGAACCCAGCTGCAGCAAACCCACCCGATTGTGGGTTTTTGGTGTGTTTTTTTAATTTTTTTTTTATTTGGGTGTTTTTTATTTTTCTGTTTTCTGTGTTTTCTGCTCATTAGCTTTAGTTTTTTTTAGAGGGATCAAGTGCAGGTGGCCAGGGGAATAGAAATACCCAGGGAAATTTTTCAGGTCAGACTTAAGACTCAATCGCTCTTTTAATGTTATTTGGTTGATGTTTTTAATTTTTTGTTCTTAAATTTGTTTATTAGTGTTGAATAAATTAGTTTAATTCTAATAATTGTTATTAAGGAAATTAGTTTGCTGATATTTTCTTATGTTAGATAACAAATTAGTTTTCATATAAAATTAGTTAATTTTATATGTTTTTTAATTATAAAATTTATTAGGTAGTTTGTATGTAGATTAGTTAGTTTGTTAGTTTTTAAATATAAAATTTAGTTTAATTACAAAATATAGATTAATTAGTTTGAGAAATATAATTTAGTTATAAGGTGAAAGGCAATGGAGTCAGCTCCCAATGATGTAGTTCAGCCATCCTCAAGTACTGGGAGCCCCTCTATGCCACGGAAGGCCCATCGATCTCACTGCTCTAGTCAGGTCACCGGTTCCGCTTCCACTTCCGCTTCCGCTTCATCTACTACGACGTCATCCACTGCGACGAGGGGACCATGTAGTAGGTTGAAGTCCTCTCGGATCGTGCGGAGTACTGGGGGGCGGATTGCAGTCATGTGTGTGCAAAACGACCGACGACCGTTAGATCCTAACGTTGACAGTTTGTTCTCGCACGATGTAGGGGCTATTATCCGTGCCGAGTGCGCCATGGTTGCAACCACTTGGAAAAAATTGCCAGCAGAGATTCAACACAAAGTGATCTGCTCCATCTCAGTGAGTATATAACTCAATAATTAATTCAAAACGATAAATTTGATCATTCATAACAATCTAATATTTTTTTCAGGTTAACTTTGACATTCAGATGGATGATCCCCTCACTGTCACGTACATGCCAGATTTACTCATCAAGTCCTACAGGCAGTGGAATCATGAACTACAAGTGCATTTCAAGGGATTTTCGTCGGCAATTGAGGCATTGGCGAATCCCCCTATGGAGTTGATAGAGCGGTCTGACCAGTGGCGTTTTTTGTGCGATCATTTCATGAGTCCGTCGTTTTTGATACGTTTTATCATTTTAAGACTTTAAAAAATCGATTATTGTTTTGTTATTCTATTATTGTATACATACACTAACACATTTATAATTTGCTTAATATTTAATAGAAGAAATCGGTCGCCAACGCCAGAAACCGGAAAGGGAAGTCGTTTAACCATCATAGTGGTCCGACGCCCATCTCATATTGAGTGGAGTCGCGACGTCGGGTACGTCATTATTTAATTTAATACGTATACATTCTTTGATATTGGTTGGGTCTTTGACAAAATTATTTTCTTTTTCAGCGTGGGTCGCAATTCCCGGAGATAGACACTTTTGGGGATATCTATGTTCATCCCGGTTGTGATGCGGCCAAGGCAAAACATGTTAGTTTTTTATATTTTAATTTTTTTGACAATTTTTTATATTTATTTTTCTAATTGGTTATTTGTATATATAACATTTTGAAGGATGAGATGGTGGCCAACTCAAAAATATATTTAGAGAGCTTGGCCGAGCAGCACCCTCCGGATACTCCGTTGGAGTCGATTCCAGTACCCGATCCCGATGTCGAACTTCGTATTATGATAGACTCATTGGGTGTTAGATCCGGTAAGGAAATAGGCGGCATGTGATATGGGCGGATTCGTGGTGTTCGATCCTCGTCTTCGTCTTCGTCTTCATCTTCTTCTCAACCATCTGCAGTCGTCGCAGGGTTGTCCGCTCAAGTGAAGAAGTTGCAGAAGGACTTACGAGCTAAGAGAGCGGCGAAGGAGGTGTTGTATGCTGTATTGACCAAGGCGATACTTGGGTTTGTCCTGCCACCATCTTCTCATCAGATATGAATGATGATGATGCTACTAGTTTAGAATAGATTGACCATTAGTGTTATTACTACTTTATATGAATATTTGAATATATAAATTTATTAATTTTGTTTTAAATAGTTTTTGAAAAAAGATTTTTTTTTAATATTAAATTTAAATATATAATAATCTAAATAAAAAAAACAAATTAAAAAAAAAATATATATGTTTAGGCGACGCAATTTTTCGTCGCCTAAACATGCTTTGGGCGACAAAAGTAATTATTCTTCGCCCAAATCATGTTTAGGCGACGAAATTGTTTGTTGCCTAAAGCATGTTCTGGCGAGAAATAGTTAAATTCGTTGCCCAAAGCATGTTTAGGAGACGAAAAATTATGTCGCACAAAGCATGTTCTGGCGAGGAAATTAATTATTCTTCTCCTAAAGCATGTTTAGGCAACGGACAATTTCGTCGCCCAAACACGCTTTGGGTGACGATTCTCCTTGTTCCTCGCCCAAAACATGCTTTGGGCGAGGAATGATATGCTTTAGGAGACGAAAAAAGTCTGTTGCCCAAAGTGTCTTTGGGCGACGAAATTTTCTGGTTCGTCGTGGTTCGTCACCCAAACTTTTGGGCGTCATAGATTGGGCGGCCAAACTCTCGACGAACTCATTTCGTCGCCCAAATTTTTGGGCGACGAAATTAGATTTTGGAAGAGGAATTAGGTTCGTCGCCCAAACCTTTTTTTCTTGTAATGTATGTTGTGTTTGTAAGTGGTTAAGTTGGAGATAATTAATATCAGATATAATATAGGAGACCGAAGGTTATGGACTCATGAGCCTTAAAAAAAAAAGTATCAAAATCGACAATTCGACTGAAACGTATCGTACGTGATTATTATTTAAAGTAGAATGATCTAAATCAATTGTGACTCAATTGCTCGATAAATGAAGTAGCTAGCTAAAAAAGAATTTATTGGGTGGAGGAAACTAGTCAGGGTAGACTAAAAAAAACATAATTGAATTTCACTATCTACTTTTTTAGGGTTTTTTATTTTATTTTTTATTTATAAGTGACACTAGCTAAAACCCTAATGTCCATGTGCTTTGAACTAAGATTTTCCAATAAAGTGTCGGCTGGCTACTCCTCACAAATTGCACATAATGGATATCTGATTGCTACTGTACAGGCTGTGCTCCACCTTTAAGCTTGACTGGCCCGGCTGCTTATAGCCTTATACCAAAACATGATCACTCATAGTCATGGTCATGGGTCTCACGGCCATTTTTGTTCATTTAATTTGTTCATTGCACCTACAAAATTCTTAGATGCATGACCTTTAATTGTTCTATTCGCAAAATTAATTAATTGGAGAAAATCGCACTCGTGCACCATTTAAAGTTTATACATTATATTTTGTTCTGGCCGTCCCCATTTTTTTTTGTTTTTTTTGGTATGGCTATCAAAATCATGAATACATGTTTATACATATATATTTTTATATATTTGTTGTGTACATGTCTAGTTAATCAAACACCACATATCTTTTTGGGGTCCAATACAATGACAATATTTGTTGTCCTTATTGTACCTTATACCCTACTCTCATTTAAAAGGTTTGACTCAAATCTACAAGAAAATTTATTAATTATTATAGGGTGGCCTGTCCATTCTTTAATTTTAGCTTTTTAGTACTGGTTTTCTTGAGTTAATATCTGAACACATACCTTGTTGGTACAGAGAAAATACTGTACTTTGTAGAGCTGTAGAATGATATATCTTTTATATGACCATGACGTACTATTGTTGTTGGTAGATATCGAATTTCTGTTCAGCTTAGCCTGAGCGATAATACTCGGTATACTAGTAACATATATACCTTAACATGCTACTATGTAGTATATACTATCCCTACAGCCAAAAAGAAATTTGAATTATGTCTAAAATCAGGTCGTTTTAAAATAAAATAAAATAATGTTTTTTTTTTTATATAATTAAAGTCTATAATACTCAACCCTTAAAACTCAAGAGGACCTGGTTTTGAACATATATTATACATAAAATCGGCACAAAGAAATTAAATCAACAGAGAATTAATAGCGTTGCTACTACTCCGGCCATATATTGTCCTCCAGATCAGCCATATTTAGAAGGCTGCTTTCAAAACAAATTAAATATGGATTTAATTTCGCAGTCAAATTGAGCCCCCAGAAGATAGCAGCCCAAAGCAAATGGACAAATAATTAATTCGGCATAATGTTATTTGTTTGTACTGCACAGAAAGAGATACCATACATAAAAAGCCAAAAAATCCCACCAATTTAAAAAGAAAAAAGTACCCAATGAAAAACAATCTTAAAAAAGTTTCTAGACGAAGAAATTAAGGTATTCAATCTAAAATTAATTAAAAATAAGTGAAGAGATCCAAGACTTTATATATTTTTATAAAAGGCCTAATTTTTTGATGTGAAATTCAATTTCTCTTCACACACCTTCACATATAATATACCATTACTTAACACTGACATATATAGGAGCATATATGTAAGTGGCTATTGGACCCAACATGCACTAATTAAGATAGAGCATTAATTTAATCCAAAATCAGCAGACAATATATAGATAAGCTCAACAACTTATTTTCCCATGCCAAATCTTATCTCTCAGTAAATATATATATACATGTTTCAAAAATGTCAATATCAAGACAGCTAGCCCAGTCACAGACACAGCCATTGTCTTCACGAGAAAAAGATCAACATCAACTTAGTCACTGATCGATAACGATGGAGGTGAAGGTGTGCTGTGAATGACTGTATCCAACAATGTTACGCTTCTTTTTCGTTTACGGTTTACCCCGAGCTATGCCCCCTCCACGTACCCTAATTAATCCAATCCCTGTTCGATTTCATGTTTGCTTCCTACACATTTTCTTTTCACTTACTCAATTGCTCAACTTTAAATTCCTGTGAACCAGGGTACGTACGTACGTCATCTTTCTTACGTACTTTAATTTCCACATGTAATCCCAACCGTCCATTAGATCTTGCCATCCTCTATATATACAACACCCTCTCATGACTCTCCTACCTACTTCACCTCTACCTAGCTCCAAACAAACCCCTCATCTCTTTGTTCCTCGATCAATTGGTGCACTCTCCTTTTCTTTTGGGTAGTGCTATTGCTATAAGTTCTTGTGATCGAGAGACTTCAGCTATACATATAGCAATGGCCTGCTTAAAAGTTTTCAGAGATCAGGTATGTGAATTTTCTATTTCATCATCTATTGTTTTATTTCTCTCTCATAATTATATCATATTAAGGTGATCATATGGTATGTACTATATATATACTAGCTTCATCGTCGCACATTATTATATGTTGATCGAGGTTTGTTAGCTTGATATGTATACTCGTATTTTAATTGTTGAGTTTTTGAGCATAATGTCTCACATGAATAGAACATATATTTTGTTTTATTTTTTTTTTTCTCATAAAAGTATATTTAAAATTGGGTTTTTACAAGGACGATCGTGTTTCAAATCTAACAAATTAAAAATAATCTGAATTCAAACGTTTTTCTTTTTCTCTTAAACTCTTTAAATATAAGAAATTATTCTGTATAACCGTTATATTGACACGTGGTATAATTAGTTTATTTGTTATAATATTAGTGGATGTTATTAATATTATACCCTACTAATATAAACACATTGTTTAGTAATACCCTTACACGTTAGATTGATTATACCATATAGCGGTATATCGGTTATTTCTTATAATTTTTACTTAAATAGGAGAAAAAATTGTTGTTATCACAACCTTTAAGATTATACAACTGACATGCATTTCCCGTGAAATGATTATAAATTAAGAAAGTTATATAACATCATGTATATATATATATATATGGATCGGACCAGATCACGTACTCTAAAAGTGCACCTGTGTGTGTGTACGTGCGCACTAAGATATAGATTATTTTCATTTCCATTTTATTTTTTCATTTCCATTTTATTTTTTCTTATATTAGGAAAGAGTTACTGACCCACATGCTTCTTGAAAGTGATAAGACATGTAAGCTGAAAGGGGCTTTGTGGAAAGATTTTTATTACTCTACGTCCTTTCAATTTTTGTTGATGTTAAGACTTAAGAGTATGATTGCTCAGATAACTAATTTTCCTTTTTAAGTAGCCTGGCTTATTATATTATTGTATTTTTAATTAAAAATTATTAAATCATGTTTGAATTAATATACGATCATCATAATGTTGAGAGAATATCCAATATCAAAAATGTAAAGTCTTGCTTTATAATATATGATGATGTCATAAACCTATCCACTATTAATTGTGTACTTCATACTATAACTTTCAGACTTTTTAATAATCTAATAAGATAAAATGTCATATAATAACATATAGCAAGAGATCAATATTCCTCTCAAATGATCATGTTATTGTTCTAGCCTGTCAGGATCGCTAGCTACCAGCCCTTGAACTTTAACTTTGTGTGAAATTTTAACATTCCAAACCACCAAGCCAAAAGAGAGCCAGTAATGGTCATGTTATTAATTGACATATTGTTGAGTAAATTAAAGGACCACATCCTACATAGGACCACCACTTTCTATAAGATTTTAAACTAATTAATTAATCAAAAGGGTATGGAAAATCTAAACAAAATGCGCACCAAAATCATTCAGGTTTTTTTTTTTTTTTTTAATTTCTTTAATGACAAGTTCCAATTAAATTATCGTCTCAAAAATTGCATTTAGAGTATGGATATATTGTATTTCTAAAAGTATTTATTCTCATAAAAATACAAACTTTCAGGGATATGCAGAAGAAACGAAGGAAAATATGAAAGAAGTTTGTACCCTCGATGGAACTGTCGATTGGTATGGTCGCCCTGCAGTCCAAGAGAGAACTGGAACATGGGTTGCTGCAATTCTCTTATTAGGTGATCAACTCTCTCCTTCTACTAATTAATTAACAATATAGTTGGTGTAAGAATATTGCTATACTCACCAAATTTATATACCAAATAATAGGACCGTATTTCATTTATTTAAAATTTACATAGACTACAAATTAATTTTATTTGCATGTACTCACGTTAAATAAATAAAACTACAGTAGTGTTAGGGATTTCAACTTATTTTCCCAACTTACATGGCATTAGATACTAACAAATAAAAAATAAAACTTAAAAAAAAAAAGTACCATATTCAATAAAATAATGACACATAAAGTTAGAAAAATAAGTTGAGATCCTTAACATTATTGACAAAATTATTTGGATTATCTTAACTGATCATTAATTTTGTGAGTCATCTCAACAGAGGTGGAACACAAAACAATGGATTGAGATGTTGCCACTTGTATTTAGTGAATACATTTGTTATAGACAACAATAATATTATTCTCTCCCAGTGAATCAAGGGTTGGCAACATTGGCATTCTTTGGAGTAGGAGTGAATTTGGTACTGCTATTGACAAGGGTGTTGGGCCAAGACAATGCTGAGGCTGCAAATAACGTCAGCAAATGGACTGGAACTGTTTACATTTTCTCTCTTCTTGGCGCTTTCCTCAGTGACTCTTACTGGGGGAGGTACAAGACTTGTGCTATCTTTCAACTTATTTTTGTCACTGTAAGTTACTTACTAACATTCAAAAATTCTATTTTTACCAAAAAAACATTCAAAAATTCTATTAACTATATAATTTTTTACTATTTTAAACTCAAATATAAAGCAATTTTTGTTTTTTGTCACATAATTAATTAAATTGGAATCCATGGTTTCTGAAGAAAAAAAAAAATAATAACTATCGATCTCTACCAAAACTAAAGATCGATTTACTTAATATATTCGTATAGATCGATGATTTTCACTGGGTCATCAAATCCATGTAACACTAGTTCGAATCTTTTACTTCTATTTCTGTTATAATATTGTATTTGTGGTCGAAATTAATTACATTGTTTCAAGTCTTCTTTTAATTGTTTCTTAAAATAACACAATTTCAATCCCCTAAATTCTTAATGATCTAAACCATAAACAATATTTTTTCATAAATACATTATGAACATAGTAAATATGTGTAGCCAATCCTATATACAATAATTCTTGCAAATATACTCATGTCGATTTGTGTTTTATAGGGTTTGGCATTGTTATCACTATCTACCTACATATTCTTACTGAAGCCTAAAGGGTGTGGTGATAAACAATCTCCATGTGGAGATCACTCGGCCTTTGAACTTGGATTGTTCTATATCTCTATATACCTTATTGCACTAGGAAATGGAGGTTACCAGCCCACCATTGCTACCTTTGGGGCAGACCAATTTGATGAGGGGGACCCCAAAGAGGGGCACTCAAAGATAGCCTTCTTTAGCTACTTCTACTTGGCTTTGAATCTTGGCTCTCTCTTTTCTAACACAATCTTGGGCTATTTTGAGGATAAAGGGATGTGGACTCTAGGGTTTTGGGCGTCTACTGGCTCTGCTGCCCTGGCATTGGTCCTGTTTCTTTGTGGCACACCAAGGTACAGGCATTGCAAACCTCAGGGCAACCCTCTTTCTAGGTTCTGTAGGGTGATGGTTGCTGCCACAAGAAAATGGAAGGTTGAGATGATGGCAGGGGAAGATTTGTATGAGGGGCAAGATGGGAAGGAATGCTCTCAAAATGAGAGTAGAAAAATAATTCACACCCAAGGATTCAAGTAAGTTCATATGATTTTTAAATTTAAATTTAGTAATTAAATTTCATTACATTTTTAATAGGTAGTATCAATAGTCACAAAACCCTTGAGTGTTTTTGTATGAAAAGCTTTCACTCAATAATGTTTTTATCATTAGGATCTAAATTTGGTACATATATAGTATCAATAATTGTATATAAACTTAATTATTTGGTGTGTTTTAATTTGTATGAAACGCTTTTATTTATTAATGTTTTTATCAAAAATACATAAAATTTTCATTACAAAGTGTCTTGCAAATTCATCACTTAATTGCAAACGTTCTTCGAAAAACAATTATCAAGTGCTTTACCAAGAAATACTTAAGAGTACTTCTAGTCCCAAAAAACATTTTTGCTTATTTCTAACCCAATAATATGTGCTTCACCAGCAAGTTATACTAAAAGGGTTTCTAACCCTGCCAAAAACACATTTTGCCTTTGCGCATTGTGAAAAACACTCCAAAGGGTTATATATTTTCAAAACTTTTACTGATAAATTCAATGGTGAATTTTTTTTTTTCAATTAAAAACATATGGCATAAATGCTCAGCAGTACTATTCATGTTATTTCCCCAGATTCTTGGATAGAGCAGCAATCATCACATCAAAGGAGTTGAACCAAATGGACAAGGGAGATCAAAACCCAAGGCACCTCTGCACAGTGACACAAGTAGAAGAAGTGAAGTGCATACTGAGACTCCTCCCAATCTGGCTCTGCACAATCCTCTACTCAGTAGTTTTCACTCAAATGGCCTCCCTCTTTGTAGAGCAAGGTGCTGCAATGAACACTACCATTTCAGGCTTCCACATCCCCCCAGCCAGCATGTCAAGCTTTGACATTCTCAGTGTAGCAGCTTTCATCTTCATCTACAGAAGAGTCCTTGACCCACTTTTTGCCAGAATAAAGAAGAGAGGACTCACTCAACTTCAGAGGATGGGGATTGGTCTTGTGATTGCAATCATGGCAATGGTCACAGCAGGAGTTGTAGAGTGTTTCAGGTTAAAGTATGCAGTAAAAGACTGCATTGAATGTGATAGCCCTAGTTCATTGAGCATCTTTTGGCAAGTTCCTCAGTATGTGCTTGTGGGAGCTTCAGAGGTGTTCATGTATGTGGGTCAATTGGAGTTCTTCAATGGGCAAGCACCTGATGGGTTGAAGAGCTTTGGGAGTGCACTTTGCATGACTTCAATATCACTTGGGAATTATGTGAGTAGCTTGTTGGTTACAATTGTGATGAAGGCTTCTACTAAAGATGACATGCCTGGATGGATCCCTGGGAACCTTAACAGAGGTCATCTTGATAGGTTTTACTTTCTCTTGGCAGCTTTGACTACAGCTGATCTCATAGTGTATATATTGTGTGCCAAGTGGTACAAGTATATCAAGTTTGAAGGAAAGGGTGGGGATGACAATGGAAATGACAATGAGAAGGCTGAACTTAGAGTATGATGGATTTTGGTTCCAATTTTGCCATGTTCTTGTGCAATTAATGGAATTTGGGGATACTAAAGAGAGGGTCATAAATGAGAAAAGATTACTGTATGTATGTGTCACTCAGTTATATATATAACCTTACTCTCACAAAATGCATATCATAGCATTGTTATATAATAATTAATGCTACATGTATTTTGTGAAAGAGAGATTATATATAGTACGAGGATACAAATATTTCTTATAGCTAGAAAGAGGGGAGAAGGCTTCATGGCCATGAGTTCAATAGAGTCAATGCTTGCAATGATACTAGAGAAATGACTTTTTCATTTCTCCAAGTTGAGCACAAGGTGTTGTACAATATATATATGGCCAGGCCAGATGTATTTTCTAATCAAATCTTCAACGTATGTGTGAAATAAAATGCCTTCCCTTACTATATCTATGCCTGAATTATTCTTGGTCTTATTTATAATTTAATTTTTTAAATCACTAAGCCATATAAAAACCAAACCAATGTGCATGTTATGCATTTCAAATTTAAATTCTTAATTTTGTAGTTGTTGGGCAGCCCAGTTGGGCTGTGAAATTGTCCACTTTGCACCCAAGTTCAATCCTCCTTCTCCAACTTAAAAAAAAAAAAAAAGTCTAAATCCTTAATTTTTAAGTACTAATTAAATATATAAATCCTCTTCAAGAATTCTAAGAGAATATATATTTTTACTTACACATTTTGAAAATCTCCATATCATCAAAGTTAAAATATAAATGAATTTTCTGTTCGATCCGGTCCAAAGTCAAGCAGTGATTACCAGCAAAAGTGTAACACATCAAAGTAATTGGAAGTAGCAAAATGAAAGTCCCTCAGTCCTCACATGACAGCCACAAAAGATGCATACACACCTATGAGTCTGCCATTTTTTTCTTCGTATTGATTATTATTTTCTTAGGATTGATAAGCAGTGGTGAACATATAAGCCGTGCATGAATTGATTAATTGAATATGAGCTGTCGCCTTTCAAGCTCAATTCTTTGTGAAAGGGATTTGGGATACAAAGTCCAACTAAAAATTTGGATATATTTTCTTGTTGTAAAATGGATTAATTAAATGATTACTTAAATCAAATCAACTTTAGCTTTGGCTTTTGAAATTGACTAGCATTTTTCATATTTTAAACAACTTATTTTGAAACATTGTTTTTAATACAGGGTATCAATAGAATCAAAATGGTTAATTTGAGGAAATGTCGCTCTAAATATCACATATTTAATCTCCTTCATATTTTATTACTCAATAACCCGATATAAGGAGTGACACTATTTTCATCCACCAATTATATTTTTATATCCCTTTTTCTTAAAAAGTTAAGAGTGCTGCTATTTGCACACTTTTTTTTTTTTTCTTTTTGCACACCCTTTTTCCATTTTTTCTCATTTCACACCTTCACNCCGACCGACCACCTTTTTCCCTCCCGCACCCTCCCCACACCACCCTCTCTCTCTCTCTCTCTCTCTCTCTCTCTCTCTCTCTCTCTCTCTCTCTCGCGCAACATCCGTTCGACATTGGTCCGCTGAAAATGTCACACTCGTTCGGCAGTCATCCGTCGAACGATGTGAGTGTTGTTCGGCAGGTACCCACCGAACATCAAGGACCCGTTCGCAAGTACTCGCCGAACTAGCTACTCGAAAATGTCTACTTGGGTCGTTCGGCACTGGAGAGAGAAGGGGAGGGTCGGCGCGTGGCTGGGCTGCGCTCGGCTGGGCTGGGTTGGGTTGGGCGCGGGGCTGGGCTAGGCTGGGAGGGTCGAGGTTATCGCCGGAGAGAAAAGCCAGAGAGAGGAGAGAGAAGCCAAAGATGGAGGAGAAGTTGGGTGCAGGGCTGGGTTGGGGGTTCAGCGCGGGGCAGGGCAGGGCTGGGAGGGCCGAGGATGTCGTCGCCGGAGGGAAAAACCAGAGAGAGGTGGGGAAGGCTGGGGCGGGGCTGGGGTGGTCGGGGCTGGGTTGGGCTGTGACGGGGAGAAATGGTAGAGAGAGGGAAGGAGAGATAGAGGGGATGAGGTTTTAGGTAATTTTGTTTTAAGTGTTTTTTGTCATTTCACAAATTAAAATTTTGGGGTGTACAAAAAGAAATTTAGGGGTGTGCAAATAGCAGCCCTCAAAGTTAATAATAATTTTTTTTTATGAAATTACAAAAAAGGGCATATTAAAATTTTTTTTTTTTAAGAAAAAATAAACTCAAGGTTGCTATGGTTGCTGCCACAACAGTCCATTTTCCATGGCAATCATTTATTGGGCTTGTACATCTGTATAACACGACCTTATGAGAGCATTAGATTAATTCAAGAAAAATCATATTTCTATTGCAGGAAGCTAAAGCTGTATATGGGGTATATGTATATAACCAATCAAAAGAAAAATAGTCATAGAGGTGCATAATTGGAATAGTACAACTCGTTTTAAATTACTAAGGGCCGTTTGGTATCCTACTCAGATTTTTTTTTAAATGTGAGTTTTTAAAATTTGAAAACTTGTTTGGTATGAAATTTGAAAATAATTTTTAAATTTTAAAAAATGATGACAATTAAGAAAGAATGAAGTGTAAAAAAAAAAAAAAAAAAAAAAAAAAAAAAGAGAAAAACGATGTTTTATCATTTTTTTAAAAAGGCATGTTTTTGAATTTTTTTTTCTAAAAACTGTTTTTGAAAATGATCTACTAAACACGTTTTCTTGATTAAAACTTGTTTTTTTTTTTGAATAGAATACCAAACATGGCATAATCTTTTGAAAAAAAAAAAACTTTCACTCAAACCTATTTTATTCTTTGTTTTTTGTTTTTTGTTTTTTGTTTTTTTTGTTTTTTTTTTTTTTTCATTTGTTGACGGATTCACTTTATTCATTCTTAAAGTGTATAATATATGAACTTTATGGAGACTGAATGTTATATTTTAACTCTATAATTTTTGATATACTTAAAACCTAATATAAAGCTGACAAACTAAATACCATTTGATTAATCTAAAAGCTATTATAAAATTGTTGCTTACCATTCTTTATAATTAGTCTATCATATTAGTCATACTGTGAATAGAATATTGAGTGATGTCTTTAGAGAGCAGGTACATAAGTTAGATAGATGGATAAAATTTTGCTTTTGGGCCCTTTCAATCATGAAATTAAGCCCATTTATTAATTTGCCTGAGGTGGACCAACGTCTGACCCGTTAGAAGTGGGCCAGACCCAAATCCCCCGCCAAACCGCTCTGTGGGTGTATGACTATGAGTCTATGACCCGCCATTGAGCTCTTTGTCAATGGCAGAAGTAGTAGAAGTAGACTAGAGCTGCCTTTTGATTTGGTTTTTACCGACTACCGACCAAATTTTTTTGGTTTGGTATACCGATTTTCACAATTCGAAAATCGGAAATCCGAAACCGAAAATATTCAAAAAAAAGTTTGTTTGGTTTTAGTAAAAACCGAAAAAAGTTGGTAAACTGACCGATTACCAAAAGAAACTGAATCGATTATTATCGAAAAAACTAAAATATATACCGAAAAAACTGAAACAATTACCAAAATTTAGTTATATATGCTTATATAATACTATTATGCTAGTGGTACAATAAATATTAAACTACTAATATCCTAAACAACTATAAAAAAATATAATTGTATAATGTTATCATATTAATATTATAAAAAGTGTGAGTTAAGATATAAAGTCATTCTCTAATAAAGTAAATGTTATTATTTTTAGAAAAATAAAAATCTAATCTTTAGGTAAATAATGCATATATATATACACTTATATTTATCGGTATATATACATACTAAATTAATAGTATATGTACTAATACATATTATTAAACTAATTATACTAGTATATATTATTACTAGGATAAAATACTAGTACTATACTAAATTACCAATACTACTTGTGCAAATATATATTCATTAAACATTATATTTTATGCATTATATTTGATTAAATTTTAATTTATATTGATATATAATAATTAATATTATTATAATTAAACTGAAAATGAATCAAAAATATATTAAAAATGAACAAAAAATATATCAAAATAAATCAAAAATGAATCGAAAATATTCAATACCAAAATTATCAAAATCGAATCGAAAACTGAAATTTATCAAAAATTACCGAAACAAAAAATATCAAAAAATATCAAATTTTTTAGTTTTGGTTTGGTAAGTCTAGTATCGATCCGAACCGACCGATCGCCAGCAGCTAGGCAGAACCTATGCTCTGCTCGGTAATTATCATCCAACCTTCAAAAAAATTATAACTTTCTTAACATTTTCGAGATTTGAGATTAAACCCATGTTTGCCTTTTCGTTTTCTTCGATTCCCATTTCCCACTTGAATTTTTGAGCTGAAAATAATTTTCTTTGACGAGTTTCAGATATGTGATTCATTGGGTCTTTTGGGAACTTCATGTTTGATCTAGTATCAACCCATTTGCCACACACAACAAACACGCAGAGAGAGGAATGGGGACGAGAGCGAGAGCAATGAGGACACTGCCAAATCTCATTCGAAGCCTCCAAAAGGAAGCCCACCCGAAGCCCACTACCCAACAATCACTTCCTTCGCTCAGACGCGCCTTCTCTCTCTACGACCAGATCAATCTCATCGACAACGTCCCCAATGACCAGCTTCGGTTTCAACGGTACTCCTATTCTGCATTCCCTTCTTCCTTCACTTTTGCCCTTCCACAACACCGCTAAGGCACTAATTACCACTTTGCCACTCTTTTTTGAAGGTACACCGACACAGGGTTCACTGTGAATGGGGTGGAGTATGAAGGAAGCTTGCTTTGTGTTGGAAACATGTTGATGTCTTGGGCTCCCAAGAAATTCTCTGAAATTACTCCTGACAGGTCTTTACTACATCTTTTCTTTCCCTTGTTTGTGTATAGTAAAAGTTTTTACTTTGCTCGGAATACTATGAATTTTTTAAATGACTATAATTGTTATTGTTGTTTTAATGAGAAAGGTTAATCATACATAGAACAAATGAAGGATGTGGCTCAAGGTTGTTAATAACATTTCAATTTTATTGTTCTTTCTTTCTTTTTGAGAAATTATACCCCCAAAGAACATAGTGGATGTTTAAATTATTTCGTGCCATTTTTCCATACATGAATATTTAATTATTTATATGTATGTGTATACATTGTAATGCAAGCAGGCAATTGTTTTTTAGTTAACTAGAACCGTGAAGTATGGCGTTTGTCAGGCAGAAGTAACTGGCATTTAATTGATTTTATGCTTTGGTGCAGCTTGTCCATCTTCCGAACCGTGCGGCCTGTACCAGGTAAATTTCAAATTGCAGTCATAGTATGTTGATTGTGAAGACTATTCGATTTTACTTGCCTCTTTATTTCTTTGTGTTTTCAATCCATATTCAAATTGAAGCGGTATGATATAGAATGAATCAATAGTTTTATAATTGTATTTTCTTACAACTATTGATTCAAATCCATATTCAATATATCATGGCAGTTTAAAATCCATATTCAAATCGAAACTGTCAGTGCCAAAGTCTTTTAAACTGCCATGGTTAATTATAATTGTAATTAACACTATATTCAAACTGCCATTTTTAATTGATTCTAAGAAAATTCTGTGGTGATTCGAATTTTATTAGGGAGTGAGGAAGGTAGGATGTCTCTCCTTTTCTGTCTCCATTTTGAGAAATATAGTTGGTGTTGGAGATGTATTTAGGGCACACAAATTGAGAAGACAAATTTAATAAAATAAACTTGTACAAACTTGGAACACAATGGATATAGTTTTTTGGGTCCTATCATATCTGGGGGTGACGCTAATGTCCTGGTGAAAGCAGAGATGCTAGCTTATTTCTCTCTCTCTCTCTCTCTCTCTCTCTCTCTCTCTCTCTCTCTCTCTCCCTCCCTCCCTCCCTCCCTCCCCCCACACATGCAGAGATGAATCACTGATCTAGTTGTATTGTAAGTTTATGGCCCCAAGTAAATAATGATCGCATGTGTGTTAATAGCTTCTACATCCTGTGATGGCATCTGTTAATAGCATTTACATCCTGTCACAATCACTGGAAATAAAATCACTGGTGTTGCTCTGAAGTTTACGTTTTCATCGTTGTTGTTCTGACCCCAGTACTAATTCTTATTATTGCTTTGCTAACCGCCTTTTTTTGTATTGACCTCTTCTTTTGATAATTTATTTCAGAGATTTTAATTATTGGCTGTGGAAGGCACATTGAACCTGTAGGTCCTGAACTACAATGCTTCATCCGGTCTACTGGAATGAAGTTAGAAGCCATTGACACGGTATATTTCATTGTTGCTTCTATTTTCTTTCTTTCTTGCATATTATGCTTTTCCATGGCCACCTAATATTTCGATGATCTGACAAAAAAATAACTTACATAGTTTTGTAAGCAAGTCGATATAACGGCATAATTTATCAAATACCAATAGCTACGTTCCTAGTGTTATACAGGAAGCAGTAGGGTAAGTGGAGGACATGAGGGATGTTGAACTTTTGATCTTTGATTAACATTCAAAATAGAAGATAAAATTTTGAGTAATACTACTTACTATGGAGTAGTATACAGTGTGGTAATTTTGGTGCTTTAATTATAGTTTCTCTCTAGGTCCAACATGGACCTTGTGGGATAATATGGAAGAAGAGATAAATTGAGGGAGAAAAACAGCCCATATGAAATCTTGGGATTGCTCCTCCTTAAATAAGTTTGTATTACAATATTTCCATATTAACATATTTACAGTCGTGCAATTCCCATTGCTTTCCCTCAAGTTGAAGTATAGATATCTATCATGTCTAGTTTGTTAACTCTGAAAAAGTGAACATTTCCCAACCTTAGTATCCCCAAACTGATTTCAATATGTTTTGTTTCTCTCATGAAACATAGGGTTACAAGCAATGTATATAACTGCCTAATTATCACAAATCATTGTCATAGGCTTATCACCAGAAAATGAAATATCCTGCAATAAAGATTTTACACACATCATTTCCCTTATACGTTTGCGCCATTGCTTGATATTCTGCCTCTGCGGCTCTGCGTTCAACCTAGCTACAAGATTCTGCTTTTCTCTTCCATTTTAATAAGTTACCTCCCACAAAGTACAATATCGTGTGATAAACCTTCTGTCAATCTTATTGCCCGGCTAATCTGCTCCTGTGAAACCAATGATTCTAAATTCTTGGAGGCTTAAAGAAAAGTCCTCTAATAGGAACCCCCCTTTAAATATGTAAGTATACGATATACTGCATCTAAATGAGGTTGCCAGGCTGTTGCAAAAACTGACTCACTTATCCAACTGCAAAGGTTATATCCGGCCTTGTCACAATCAAATATACCAATTTCCAAACAAGTCTTCATTATCAGCCCCCGCATCATCCACAAGAGCACCCTCATCTGGACTAAATTTGGTATTTGGGTCCATAGGAGTCGAACTTGTTCCTGCTTCTAGGGTGCTAGTCGCACCCAATAAATCTAACATATACTATCTTTGAGATATGCAAATACCATTCTGGGACTTGCTACTTCCATTCCCAGAAAGTATCTCTAGTCTCAATGAATCCAAATATTTCATGTTAAAGCATTTACTCGATATCTTTTGAGTTCCTCAATGCCAATTGGATCATTCCCAGCCACTCTGTGATGCTTGCCTAATTGACAAGCATCACATTGTAGACTAGACACTGACTTAAGAAATGGCACAACTGTCTCTGTATAGGACAGATGACCAGGATGATAGTAGAGTGAAGTGCTACATCCTTGATGGTTGGATCGCTATCCAGGTAGTAGAGACTAGAGACCATCACGTTCACAGCTTCTTCTTTTTTTTTTTTTTTGAGAAACTGAAACTTTCATTAAACAAATGAAAGAGTACAAACCAGTGGACAAGAAATCCACCGAAAAACAGAAAGAGCAATACAAAAACTATAAACCCTTAGAAAAGTACATCAACTACCAAATAACAACCCCTCACCCCTATAACATTGATGCTCTCCAATCTGAAAATATTACAGAAAAATATAACTCCTTAAACTCTGAGGAAATAGAAGCCCATAAAGACGCCAAAAAACGAACCCTTTCCCACAGCTGATTCAACTCCTCCTCCTTGGCATCCGCAAAGACTCTTTTATTTCTTTCCATCCAAATAACCCAAAAGATTGCCATCATAGGCTTCATAGCACATCTCCCCCAAAACCATACCTCTTTGTTTGAGGTCCTAATGACACAATATGAAGGATAAAATACCATGGAGCAGTCGATAGATTTAGTAATTGACCAACAGATAGAGATTACATGGGAACTCTTAAAAAAACATAAAAAAGAAAAATTAATTGGGAACTGAGGAACAAAAATACAGAATGGTCATATGACAACTGAAGAGAAGTTGTGGGATTGATTGGTACCATGACCAACTACCATACTACTACTGCTGTTAGCAAGAGTAACAGAGGATTCAATAAGTTTTCTATTTGCATTTCTTCAAATTTTACCTCTTCCATTATTTATTGGTGCCTGTGTTAAAATGGGAAACATAAAACTGATGTGGTAATTGGTGTTCCTGTGGAAATGAGCTTCATAACAGTGGTTGGTTCTACTACCAAGTTCATAATATTTTCTTTGTTTTTAACAGAAAAATGCTGCCTCAACTTACAATATACTGAATGAGGAAGGTAGGATTGTGGCTGCTGCACTTTTGCCATGTGGGATTTCATGATGCCTGTACCCATTGCAAGATGCATCCTTTCTACTAACAATCGATCTCCTGATCACATGAGTATAAAATGCCTCCATATACCATGTAATTAGTCACTGGTTTGGAACTTTGGAAGCATGGCACATCAATTCTCAATATTGTAATGAAGGTAACTGATGAGTTGAATTGAAGGGTATACGTGATGTTGAAGTTTGAAGATTATAGTGATGAGTTGCTTTTTTCTCATTCCTCCTCTCTCTCTGCCACTCACAAAACCAATAAGCTACAAATGGTTATTCTTGGTACTTTGATTAACAATGTAATGGTTATAATTATCACTCATGAACATGCCAATGTTTTTTTTTTTTCGCCAACAAAATTCCAATGGCATCAATATTATTACTATTATCTATATTATTAATTTTTGTTTGACAATTTCAAAATTGATCAAATTATATTGGATTTAATTGCAATAAACTATAAAGGTAGTCTAAAAAGAAGAAAGAAATCCAAAAAATTTAAGAAACAAACTGAGGAAGTCACAACAATTTGTGTGAAATGCATTTTTGGAAAAAATGATCTCAAAAATATTGGAAGAAAAAGAAAAAAGAAAAATAGAAATGTTGATGGGACCAACAAACTCTGTTTCTCGCTTACATTCCCCGGAACCCATCCCGCCACTGGAAGAAGCTGAAAGAGAAACAACACTAACACTCACTCCGGGACCAGTTTCCACCGATCAACTCCCAAAACCTTCTCTAATAAAACTCTAATCTCCAAACCCTAAAACCTCTCTCTCTCTCGCTGTGTAACTGATTGCTACTCACAAAGAAAATGGCTTCGCTGCTGCACTCAGCGTCTCCGTCCTCTCTCGCTTCTCGCACCTCTCTACGCTCTCGTAGTCTCCTTCCGAATCACTCTCGCTCTCGAATCCCAGCCCCAAACAGCGTCGTAAGTCACCACAAGCTTTCTTCGCTTTCATTTTACTTTTTTTCTTTGTTCTAGAATTTTCTTCTTTCTATTTTGAATATTCAGTAAATTTGTTTCAGTTTGAATGCCAAGAGTCTGAAAATGTGAGATATTTATAATTTTTTAGTCCAATTTTTTTTTTTGTTAATATAAGTATGAAATATGTTTATTATGAATAATTTATCTAGAGGTGTAATGTGGGAGAGCCTATGAAATACGACAATGGAAAGCCCTGCATGCCACTCCTCAGGAGCGAAGAGATGGTGCCGAATTTCTTGGTGCGGAAAACCCATTTGGTGAATGCCGCTACCAAGAACGATACCAGGCTCAGGATATTTTCTGGCACTGCAAACCCTGCGCTTTCTCAGGTATACATTTAGATGAATTTACGATTTTGCACTTATTTATATTTGTTTTTCGTATATGTTTATTTTGTTATTCAAACTGAATTCATTGAGTTTTATCATGATAGAGAGTATCTCTGTGTTTTAGTTAGGAATAATTTACCTCACATTTTAAGGTTTGATGTGGATAGATGCTTATATGCCAAAATTCATGTGGGTTTGTTTGATTTTGATATGCAGTGGAGATGAGGATGTTAAGATGGATGATAGGAGTCACTAGAAACATAGTCAGTGATACCGCTAATGATAAGTTTACGGAAAATAGGTTTGAATGGTATGAACATATACAATGTAGACCATTAGTTGCACTAGTGATTCAAGGAAGACTAGTTAAAGTAGAAGTAAAGGATCAAGTTTCCAGCCAAGACTCAAAAATTGATTTTATAGGAGATACAACATCGGTTTACTTATTTGTTTTATTTTTTATATTGTTGATGGTTTGCAGTTGGTAACTAATGAGACTTTTTGTTTTTCAGTGATGAAAAATCTCTATGAAATTATGTTTAGGATTTGGTGTGAGTCACCCTTGAAAAAAGAAAAAAGAAAAAAGAAAGGTAATTATCCAAAAGGGATAGCAAGAAAAATTGTGCAAACCAAAATTTATGAGTTACTTGCATATTGATGACTTATTATGATTTCAGCTAAAAACAAATAAGCTCAATTTTCGAAAGTAGGTCTACTGTGTTCTGTGTTGATGTAGTTTCCTGCTTTATGAGCTTCGGTTGTCAGTGCACCATGTTTGATAGCTAGAAGGAAAAAACGTTAACATTAAGATCAGAAATAAGAATTAACTAAAAATAAGAGGGAAATATATCATTAATCCTGGTTTGCAAAATGTGTTTGAATTTCCTCCGTTTCTATAGAATATATAGCTCATGGTGATATTCATTTGCATAACCCCTTTGTCTTTTTTGGTGTTGGTATGTTTGGCAAATGCACTTTCTTCCTAGGCTCTGTTTCTTTCTACTAGTAATAGAATTTAAAGGAAAAGTTTTCCACTGGAAAAATGTTATTGGAAATATCTTTTGCTATTTGGTAGAATTTAGAAATTTTTTTCTAGAAAATATTTTCTTGATTATGGTCTTATCTAGGCTTACTTACCCATGAGATGGAAAAGTTTTCCTGATTTTGTTTTTTAAGAAAACATTTCCTGACAGAAAATAAAAAATGCTCATATGCCCCAGGAAGTTTTCCATTCAAACAAACATCAGAAATTTTTTCTAATTTAGAAGAATTTTCCACAGAACTATTTTCTGCCAAAGAAAACAGAGCCATAATGTATTATACATTTATGAACCGTTTAATCGCACAATGTCTGACGCATTCTTGTGTTTCTATAGGAGATTGCTTGCTACATGGGTCTGGAACTTGGAAAGATTAAGATAAAACGCTTTGCTGATGGAGAGATATATGTTCAGTTGCAAGAGAGTGTCAGAGGGTGTGATGTATATCTTGTGCAACCCACATGTCCTCCTGCAAATGAGAATCTTATGGAGCTTCTGATAATGATTGATGCATGTCGAAGGGCGTCAGCCAAGAATATCACTGCTGTGATTCCATATTTTGGATATGCCAGGGCTGACAGAAAGGTAACTTAGAATAATGAGCAATGAATTGGGAAAATATTTCATCTTTGGTAAATGTATCGCTTGAGCATCATAAGATAAAGAGCTTATGTAATCATTGATGCCTGTTGTCCTAGGCTCCTGGTACAAATTTTGACTAAATATGTTAATGAAGAGTTATTGCCTTACATATCAACCATTAACCATGGGCCTAAATTAGTTGTCCTTGTCCTTTGGTAAATTGGGGGATTAAAATAATACAAATAAATGGGTGTTGGGCTATAATATTTTAATTTTCATAACATGAAAATTGTTCCTCATTTAATTGCATGTAATCATATCACCTTCATCAGATTTGCCTTTGTCCCCCATAAAATTCCTGGTCAATCATCTGTTGTGCTTTATGATTTAAAGAATTATTTCTTTTTATGTATCTATATACTTATAGGCAAAGCTTAAGTTAGATTCCTTAAATTGGGGTTTTTAGGACCATTAAGTTATATTTGTATGTATCTATATATTCAGTAAATAGGTTGGGCTACCCAATAGGAATTGTAAAATTATGAATTATTTAAAGTTTGGAATCCGAAGATAATAGCATATATGCAAATGCATTCTGTAATAAGTTCCAAAATTGTAGTTGAAATTGAAATGTAAAGAGTTAAACTGAAGTTCAAGTTTGTTTTAACTATTATCTGCAAATACTGTTTGTTTCAGACTCAAGGGCGTGAATCTATTGCAGCCAAGCTTGTAGCAAATTTGATTACAGAAGCAGGTGCAAATCGTGTTCTGGCTTGTGATCTTCATTCTGGGCAGTCTATGGGATATTTTGATATTCCTGTGGATCATGTATATGGTCAGGTAGCAAATCTGTAATACTTGGTTTCTTTTGTTTCATTGTTCACAGACCAGGGTGTTGGACTCTTACAAGAATGTTTAGTCCTTAACTTGGCAACCTGAAATGAAATAAAGTTGAATTGAGATAAAGTTTAAAATTTGCTAAAGACATATTTCTTGAACTATAAATATTTTTTTATCTAGGCATCTTTCTAGGAAATAATGCTACAATAATATTAGTTGGATTCTAAGTATCATTAATAATGGAGTTCTACTTTGTGGACATCTCCTCCTCCTATGTGCTTCACCTTTTACATTGATAGGATATTGGAGGCTAAAATCTTGGAATGCAGGTTAACTAGAGCTGTTACTCTTGAATCTCTTGAAACTGTTAAATTGACTGTTGTATGTCTTCTTTCTCTCCTCAACTTGAGTCTTTGGCCCCATAATGCTGAAATAGTTTCAGCTCAACTAGAGGGTCATAACCCAGTGTTGGTCCTACATAAGGTGGGCCCTTGAAAGGAAGTTATGGCTGTAGTCAAACCCTTCTGTGTTATTCATGAGGTGGCTACTCTCAAGATTCAGTACCCTAATTATCAAAATGAGATGTCATTTCTCATGTAGCATATCAGAAATGTTAATCATCACTAGTTTTAGATGGATCTCATGGATATTAACAATTTCTTTTTGATGATAAGAAACAATTTTATCATCTTTTAACAAACTACATATGCAGACAGATTTAACAAATTTGAGTGTTTTGATATGCTTAGTTTGTCTAGCGATGTCCTGATGTATAAGTTCTTAAATGGATTATATGTAAAAAATTTCTTGTGCGAATATTAGATATTTACCCTGATACATATATATGGTTTTATACCATTAACTCCTTGGAGCTGATATTGGAAAATTTGTATTTTTTGTTCTTGTTGTACCTCAAAACAAGAAGTGTCTCATTGCACACTTGTATTATAAATATGGGAAAAGTTTATTTCTAATAATGATGCCCTATTAATTTAGTCTATTGATATTTGTTTTCTTTATGAACAACCAGCCTGTGATTCTTGATTACCTCGCCAGCAAGACTATATGTTCTGATGATTTGGTAGTGGTCTCACCAGATGTTGGAGGTGTTGCTAGAGCTCGGGCTTTTGCAAAAAAGTTATCTGATGCTCCCCTAGCCATCGTTGATAAAAGACGTCATGGGCACAATGTGGCAGAGGTATGATCTATTCTATTCAGATGAGGCTGACAACTATTACAGTTACCTCCTATGATTCTCATGTTGTCACAATATATTAAAATAACATACGAAACTGTTCGGAAGAGAGAAATTACTGTGAAGTCTATTTAAAAAAAAAAAAGAGAAATTATTGTGAAGTCTGATAATATTGTCACGTCCTATATGAAGCTTAGATACACTGATGAAGATTATGAAGGACCAAGTTAATTTCATGATGTCGCACAAGAAATGAAAACCTTACAATTATATTTTTTAAGGCCAGATGTGATTACCCATAACTCCAAATAAGTTACTAATTCATGTTTTCTAAGTCTTGTAACAATTCAAACCAATAATGTCTCTCTTTAATATACTTTTTTTTTTCTTTCTAGAGTCCAAAATAAGATATTACAAATTGCAATGGCTCTTTGAACTTTTTCATAATGACTAGTAAATGTTAAAGGTAATAATAATTGTTTGTTCATACATACTTTGTTTGTTTGAACTTTGCACAATATCCCAGTGCCCAAATAATTAAATCATTCTTCCTCCCCACATCAATCCCCTCCCAAAGGATACCCTTCATCATTTTCTCAAAATTCCTAACCACTCAAAGGAAGTCCCTATGGTTACTATATTCTGTATCCAAAATTCTCAGCATTTCCTTAAAAATCTCTCTTGATTGTTGAAAATGACACATTTTTCTTTCTCTCTTCTTTTCTTCTCCCATCTCTCTCTCTCTCACTTCAATTTTAGTCACAAACAAAGTTTAGTTAGTCAACATGCGCAGAAGTTGTACCTTTTTAGTCTTTATTTTCTTTATTGGTTCCATATTTAAAATATCTTCGAACTCCTCAATTTTATGTCAAATGTCATTTCTTTTCAGGTGATGAATTTGATAGGTGACGTGAAGGGAAAAGTAGCCGTTATGGTGGACGACATGATTGACACAGCTGGTTAGTTTATATGTGTTTGAACTGTTTTATGAATAGAACATAAACAGTACCTTAAATAAAATAATTGCAAATTAAGTAGAACATTAGATAGCAATGTTGAGCCTTGCTCTTGATGGTAAAGTTATATTCTGGAGAAATCATAATGAACATAGTTGATTAAGAGAGGTGCATTTTAGTGCTAAAAAAGGATCTTGCCAATGATGTAAATGTTATGTGACAGAGAATTCATCATGAGCATAGTTAAATAAGAAATGGGGCTGTTTAAAAGAACTAATATATCTCTGTTATAAAGAAAAGGACAAGTATATTTCAACCTGGAGAGATAAAGAATACTATAGAAAGTGTTGCAAGTATCTTAAACATGGATTGCCTCTTAACCCTAGGAAGTATTGGATGTTACTAGTTTAAATTTCTTCATAAATATTACTTGTAAAGGACATCTAACTGTACATTATGATTGGAACGGTTTTCCTTTTTGGTGGAGATACTTGATTGATGTGCACAGCCTTTTACATGCATCTGGGAGGCTTGGAGCAGTGGGTTTTCCTCGTTTGATAGTCTTTTAGGTGGGTTTAACTTGTATTTTGTGTCAAAGCCTACACAAGGATGCTATCTGAAAGTCTGGAAATCCTTAAATCCAAGACAGATGCTAAGGGTAGTTGTCCTTGTTGCGACCGTTCAATTTGCCTGTATTCCATGCATGAATGGGCACCATTCTGAGACCACTGGTGTCAAATGTATCTGCACTCAGCCCTTACCATTCCTCTAAATCCAATTATTGATTTCCAATTTTGCATTTCCACTGTCATTAGTGCATTAGCTGTTTTTTGATACCCAGAAATCCCCCAGGCGGACCCGGATTTGAAACTGGGCCACCACGCCGAACCCTACAATCTTTGGGAGGCAGGAAACACTAGAAAATATATCCTCTCAATTGTGCGATGTTTTGTTTATGAAACTTTAAATTTGTTCACACATGTCCTATCACCGATGCCCATTATGTAAACAATTAGCTACATATTCCACAAATAAAATTGCTTCACTATCATGGGTTTGAATTGATTGACATTCTCATAATCATGTCCTTTGTGCATAACTAGTTTTTGCAGTCATATCCTTGGTTGTTGTTCTTTCAACAAAGTATTATTGTTTGGTTGGTGGGTTATAGGGACTATTACCAAAGGTGCAGCTCTACTACATCAGGAGGGTGCTAGGGAAGTCTATGCATGCAGTACCCATGCGGTTTTTAGGTATGTGGAATTTATCTAGTGCCTGAATTTCCGCTTTAACTCTTTTGTTATGGCATATGAAGAACGAGTTCTCGCCAAACCCTTTATTCTGTTGATACCTCTTTTCTGCATGAAACTAGTTCTGAGTTTTGATATTTTTATATAAGCCATAGTTACAGTTTACAATTGAATGCTTGCATATTCCTTTAGAGACTTAGTTGCGACTTTACTGAAAAACAATTTGTTTGAGAAATGCATTTAATTATTATTTAAATGAATATTTACTTTTATCTTTATTTTTTTGTCTTTTTGCAGTCCTCCTGCTATAGAGAGGCTGTCAAGTGGTTTGTTTCAAGAGGTGATCATAACAAATACCATTCCAGTGTCAGAGAAGAATTATTTTCCCCAGCTAACGGTCTTGTCAGTAGCAAATCTTCTGGGCGAAACCATATGGCGTGTTCATGATGACTGTTCTGTGAGTAGCATATTTCAGTAAAATTGGTTTAATATGATTATGAATGAAATTAGTTCATTCTATCCTGATACATAAACAAATTCAATTCATTTATTTGTCCATGTATATGGTGGTTGACCTTTATAAAGCCTTAGTTCTACTTCTACATTCAACTGGTGAAATGGGTCCTGTTGAAATAGAATAACCTAAATCAAGTCATACCAGAGGGAAAAATTGCCATGTATCCTCCAAATTCTTTAGTGGATATCCCATATGTCTCTAATCCATGTTCTGAACCATGCATTTCTAGCTCTATACTTCCCATGTATCTTACTAATACAATTAATTTATCTTAGTTTGGGGGAGATGAATCAATGTTTACATAGCTTAATGTTATCATTTAAGTCAGGAAAGTAGCGCTGAGAGTTGTTTCATTTTGAATTTTTGTCAGGGTGGCTTTGAACCCTATTCCACCTTGGGCATTGATTGATCAAAATTCATGTTGGTGGTGTGCCCTCCCAGCTTCTGTTACTGCCAAAATAGCTACCTTGTTGGGAACAGAATTGTAAATAGGAAAATAGAAGTTTTCTAAAGAGATGCATTGCTTTATAGGGTCTTGTTTCAAAACTTTGTACAAGCTGAGGTTGATTGGAAGATAATCTTCGGTACTTGAATTGAACCATCTAGGGCTTCATTGAATCTCATTTCCCTTTTCCCCCTTTTTCCCCTTTTTGAGGAAATGGTTGGTAAACTATATCTACATAATCGAATTGTTGTATGATATCACTATTTGACCTTATATGATATCACTATTTGACCTTGTATGATATCACTATTTGACCTTGTATGATATCACTATTTTGACAAGTAATCAATCATTTTATGCTTCCCTTTTGTTTTTCTCATTAAGTATATGTCATCAGTCTCAATCATTGGACATGTTCTAGTCCACCATTACTATCTTAATTTGGCTTTAATTGTCATCATGTATTTCTGATGAAAAACCGTTTGAATGTCGGACTAAATAAAATTAAGACAACAAAAGTCATCTTTATTTGTTTCAAAATGTGTAAAATATGTTTGGCAAAGCTGTTGGGCATGGAATTGATTTTCTTCCCAAGATTTTTGTGTTCAAGCTGAATTGAAGCAGAATTTATTTTGAAGACTTTGGGTTTTCTGAAAAATGGGTCAGCTTAATGGAAGGTTGAGAAAAGAATACCTAGTGTGGCGCTTTTTGCATATGTAATATGGCCCTCTCAAAAACAAAAAGAGGCTAAATGTAAGTTTACCAGAAACGATCGGAACAAAGCAAGGTGAGTCTGAACAAGTTCCACAGGGTATGAGATTGCTCGAACTAAGTGTTCCTCTACCCAGAGTGGCAGAGCAGATTTTGTAAACAGAGCCCTCTCCTTTGTAAACAGAGCAAATAACTGTGTGGGATTCTTTCCCTTATAGTAGTATAATGTGGGAAGTCTTCTCTTGCAACAAGTATGGTATAAACACATGAAAACCAATGTGTAGTGAGAAATAGAGAACTGGAGCAAATTTTCTCCGCCTCAATTAGCATTAGACCCACAACCTATCGGCCTGCTGGGTTTTAATCCAACCCGAGCACACTCGGGCTGGTGCACGTGCGAACATTGTATCTAAGCCCACCATTTTTTATTTTTTATTTTATGGGTTAGAATTAAGCCCACCACAGATAGTATTGTACTCTAGTGATAATGTTCGGTGTTTAAGCTAAAGCTGTATTGTGCGTATGGGACTTGGATCTTATGCTATATTGTATTTATTTACATTGACTTTAACTAGAAATATTTTGTTTTGGAGCAAATTAAAGGGGAAATGTAAACACAAATTGACTCAATATGATCAAATAGTAATTAATTTTGAATTACAATGGCATAGATCATGATCCAGGAACTTGGATGCAGGAAGGGGTAACTAAATAAAAATTGTAAGAGTAATTGAAATTAAAGAAACAGCATTAATGATGATGTGGTCTAATGAAACATTAAGAACTCATTGGCAAAGGAGTTAGACCAAGAATTTTAAGGGTGGTATTGATGATGATCGAGAAATCCTCACATATATAGGATATGACAAATAATGTTAATTGCATTGGTAAAGATCATGATCGATGAACTTAGATGCAAAAAGTAGCAACTAAATAAAAATGCAAGATTGATAAATGTAATCAAAGAAACAGTACACATATAGTGAATCATAGCTGCTACTGTTGATGATCATGTCGTCGAATATCAGATTATTATTGAATGAAAAATGTACAGACTTGAGACTTCTCCTGTTAAAGCCGAAAAGGTTGATAAGAGGGTTTCTTCACCGCCGACACTGAATACTTGTGAAAGATCTTTGGTATCCCTGAACAGGGTTGGCGTAAAAAGGGTTAACCTGGATCAGGATATGGATGGTAATGAAACTTTGGTCGACATGACTATCTCTGGAATAGTTAGTAGGCAGAGTCCATTCCGAACTCCACCTTCTCTATCTTACTGCCATGATAAGGTAATTATCGCTTCATAGTTTATGGCTTTGTTTGGACTTTGGAATTCATAGAAATGGAGAAAGTGAGAAAGGGAACATTCTCATACACGGGTGATTAATTAGGGCACAAGAGAAGACAACAAAAAGAAAAAGGCAAAAAACATAAGGATACTTTGTTTTGTTTACATCATTTTTTTTTTTCTAAATTAATATTCACTCTTATCTTTTTTTTTTCTTTTTTAATTATTATTTTTATATATACATATATATATATATATTTTCTGTCTTTGGAGCTGCTAAGTAGAGAGTGTGGAATCATCTTTCTCTAACTGATGCTGTAACTCAAATGCAGCTTGCTAATGAGGTTGCGTGTAATGGAGTTTCTGATCAGCTAGGTCGAGGCAGCATAAAAAGGTTTGAATGAAAGAAATTATCTATTTGATACCCATTTTTGGATCATGTTATCCTGCTTCGATCAATCAATATTCATGATCTGTGTTCTGTTTACTGACTTAATAAATGGGTTATCTCATGAGTTCTACTCATAGAAAAAAATTGCTCGGTTATTCTTTAAGTTGCAAGTTCCCCTGGTTTTGTTGATCTGTATGGCAGGAGTGAGTCAATTATATGTTCTCATGCCATGGTAATAATTACAATTTTTTATTTTTTATTTGTTTATCTATTCTTTTAGGCATTGCTTGAACTCTTAGATCAAGTAAAAGATGTTATTTCTGTTGAAAATTCAGTATCTAATGATGTGGAGGCATCTCCATTCCAAGTTAGAGATGGAAAAGGTGATAAGATGCCTGCCAAATTGGATCATGCAGTTAAAAGAGTTGTGGCAGCTCTAAAAGAAAAGGTTACTTGGGCATCTTCCAATTGTAATTTCCTTGTATTGGAGGTATGATTTACTAATTCGGTATCTCTTATGATAAGAGAATAGTGAGTTTCTTCAAGATTGATCATTTTGTAACTTTTTCTGCTCTTTGCATCTGAGAAGTGTAAACCTGCTGACTCATCTGGTGCCAAATGCATATATATGGTTTCTAGTAAGCAACATCTTCAAATTTAATTCATTCCTTCTTTAGGTTATATACTCATATATGATAATAAAGATCCATTGATTTTCAGGTTCCTCGCTTAGTGAATGAGCAAACTGGAGAAGAGCGTCTGTGTTTTTACGGGACGAGTGGTAAGTACTTCTTGATATCTTGCTTTGAAGCACTTTAATACTTATGCTATTTGTTTTTTTTTTTTTTTTTTTTTTTTTTTTTTTCTGAAATCATTTTCCAATAATGATATATTCTATCTTTTTTGTATTATTTAGAGGTCGATTATTGGTCCCCAATAATAAAAATGCACTTTCTCTGCGATTTTAACTTGTTCATTCCTGATAATGATTATTATAATAATAATAATTATTATTTTCTTTTATTAACTTATATGGCTCTTTATAGTTTCATGACTTCATCTCCATAGTCATCCACTTTAGGTAATAATGCTAGAGCATACTTATCTTGTGCCATGTCATTCCAGCCTTGTCATTTTTGGCACTTACATGTGACTAGAAATATAGAATGCTTTTGGAAGGCTAAGGTTTCTTGGATTATACCCCATGGGAGGGTCAATACTTGTGATAATGTTCAGCAGAGGAGGCCTTACATGTGGCTGTCACGCTATTGATGAGTTATTTGCAAGAGAGGAGAGTAAATATTTGGTCACTTTTTTCTCCATTGCCCAATTGCCCTTAGATTGTGACAAAACCTTTTTGAGGACGCAAGGTTGAGTTGGGTGATTCCGGTCTCTTGTGTGTCTTTATTAGTTGAGAAGCACTGTGATCATTATTATTACTATTTTTCTTTTGGACTGGCCGGGGGGGGGGGGGGGGGGAGGAAAGTTCTTTATGGAATTGGGGTTGGTTGGCTGTGTTTTGGGTGGTTTGGTTAGAGAGGAACACTAGAATTTTTGAAGAAAGGCTAGGGGATCAGGTGTCATCTTTATGGGGTAGAGTAAGGTTTGGGCTTCTTGATGGGCATCAATTTCAGCTGTTCGTAGAGACATTCCTTTTAATATTCTTCATTTGGATTGGGGGTAGCTATTAGTTGATCTTAGTCTTTGTCATTTGTAGTTAGAGAGAAGTTTGTAGTTTGATTCCTTGATGTAATTGGCTAACTTTGTTCGTTTGGCCTAGATTGTGAACTCCTGCCATGGCTAGGAAATTTTTTTGTAACTTTTGGGTTTTTTTGGTAAAGTCTTTGTTTTCTCTATCTAAAAAAATGTAGTTTGTACATTTAATTAAAAATGAATGCTCTTGGTGGGATTACAAGAATAAAACATGAAAAATGCAAACACCTCTTTCTTTCCAGATATTATTATTAATATTCCCCCCTCTTTTTCCTTTTGAATTATATTTTTCTCAGGTTTTACAGTGTCATTGCACCTGGAGATACTGTCAATGTTATTGGTGAATTTGATGACCAAGGACAGTGTCATGTGGATAGTCACAATAATTTTATAATTGTTCACCCAGATGAATTGGTGTCGGGAACTCGGGTATACTGCCTTTTTGTTCAAATGTTCTTCATATGTCATTATATATTGTGTTTTTGTACTTGTGACTGCTCTGATCTTTGGTGACTAGTTTTGTGGTTATTGTTACCCTGCTTGGTCCTAGTAAATAAAAACATTTTTTAGGTTGCAGCTAATTTCTTTTGCCCTAGGCGAACTGTCCTGGATGAGAGGCTGAGAAGCAGTGAGCATTCAACTGCAGCACTAATTGGTACAATATTGCACCAAGTTTTTCAGGTCTCAGAACATACCTATGACTTTGCAAACTTTTCAATAAATAGACATGGTCAAGAATCTTTCTCCATGAAATAGCTTCTAATTTGTTCATCTATGATTTGTAAAATTTATCTGTTTTTGTAGGCTGGACTTGTGGAGGAGATACCTACAATATCTTTCTTGGAGGAACACGCAAGAACAGTGCTGCAGAAAAACATTGAGAAGTTGTATGCTTGTGGAGGTTGGAATTTTTAAAGACGATACTTTGAAATAATTTATAATTTCTCTTTCATAATCATTCAGTTTAATTTTTATATTTGTTGCAGAACTGTATTCTCTTAAATTTGCTAGTTACTGCTTTTGTTAAATTTTGATTTGTCAATTTTATGTATCATCTTAGTAAAATTTCTCTCTTTTATGTTGACATTGCAGTAAATGAAAATGATGTGTACAAAACGCTGATTGAGGCTGTCCCAAGAATATTGAATTGGGTTAGCCTCTTTAAAAACACCCAGGTGAACCCATGTTGGTTATTTATCTATTGATTTACTTTATATGTTACACAATTGAAGTGATGATGGTTTGACATTATATACCTTAAAGAAGCCATAGAGAGTATAGACTCTATTCTGAGGCTACTGATGCTAGGGCAGGATTCTAAAGCTCCTGTTGATTTTGGATCTGACGATGGGATGAAAAAAGTCAAAATATCCGAGGTAAGACATCATAGTTGGTCTATCTGTACGTAAATTGTTGGTCTATCATTAAGCAATATTGCATCCATAGATATGCTTTCAACAGATGTACAAGTTTATGGATAATTTGAACATTTACATTTATGCAACTTACCTACTTTTCTGGCAGCCTACATTTGTTAGATACATTTTTGCGTTACTGGTTTTCATAATAATGTCAATATTTACCTGCATGTTTTGTCCATCAATATGCTAATGGACATTATAATGGTTACTTCCACTTGTATTAACCAGTCATAGGCACGTCTGGTTATATGTAGTTTCTGCTTGTGAACATGGTGTAATTTTGAAATTGTGGTATGCTTTCTTGTGCTATTCTGTAACTGCTGTGCACTATTTTCCAAAACATTATGCCATCTCTGAACTAGATCCATTTTGTTTGAAGGTAATTGATATTGAGGAGATGGCCTGGGCTCCGAAGTATGGTCTGAAAGGCATGATTGATGCTTCCGTCAGAGTGAAAGTTGAATCTAACAAAAATGAATCTGATGAGAAGGTTATGCCTTTAGAGTACAAAGTGGGAAAGAACCCAATGGCCAGGTAAGTCTGTTGCCTTTACTGAAACTTGTCTAGAATGATATAGAACTTGAGTGATGTATATCATATTATTAACTTTGTCGCCAAAAGTTATTTTTCTTCTGACTAATGCTTTATTATGTGTGCAGTCATCTATGGAGCATAGTGCCCAGGTGATCTTGTACACTCTTCTTATGTCGGACAGGTGCTTATGGTTTACCCATAGTTTTTTTTATGGTTTCCAGAGGGGTATTTTACAATTTATTATTGAGATCTTTTGAAGAGCTTTCATTATTTGCTCTGCATCTCCTGTATTCAGGTACCAGAAGCATGTCGATACTGGTCTTTTATGTTATCTCCAGTCAGATCAGACGCAGGTAGTATCCAATGTATCTACATCATTATTTCTATTTTATGTGTTTAGTCTATTCAGTCTTCTTCTTTTTAATAAAATAGGGAATTGTTGTTAGAAGATCTGACCTGGTTGGGCTAATCATGCAACGTAATAAACTTGCATGTAATATTCTCAAGGCATCAAGAACACAAGTACTGCCCCCAATGTTACAGGTCTGAATGGTTTTTGCTGACTTATTAGCAGTGTTTTCACGAAACTCTTTCCTGGACTGCCATTTTAAAATTCTTCCCTTTTTTTCTCTGTTGTAGAGTCGAAGCATGTGCAGAGGTTGTCGCCATCTGAATGTTTGTACCATTTATCACAAGGTAATTTGATTTATTCTTGTAAGGTATTAAGGAACATGAATAATCGTTCCTAACTAGGGGTTCAAACAAATTGAGCCATTCATAAATTGTTTGAGATTGGTGTGACTTTGGCTTGGCTTGCGGTCATTAATTTGAGCTCAAGCCCAGATTTCTTTCATTTGGAACTGAGTCCAAGTTGAGCTTTGCTATGTTCAGCTTGTAACCTTGCTAACCTCTGTATATATATAGTTTCTATTTGTATTACCTTGCTTCTAAATAAGCGGACATTGCTAAGACAAAAATTAATTAATGAGAATCTTTGCAAACTTCTGCATTCTCTTTTCAATGAAGGTGCAGCATCGAATTTTCTTTCATCTTTAAGGTTGCGATGAGCTACCATGTTTCTACTATTTTTTCTCATTTTTCTCAGTTCTTTTCAATTAATTCCTTCTTAACTTCATTCCTGAAAATCTTTATATGTCTCATATTTAGANAAGCTAATCTCCAACTTTACAGGGATTTCCCACAAAGACTTCATGAGCCATGAAATATAAAAGTTTAAACTAGCTTTAAATTGTGTCTTAATTGTTGTTTTTCCCTGAAAAAGTTGCATATTTCCATGGGATACCTTAATGTAAGAAAGATATTAATTAATAGTCATACTTTAAGAATCAGTGTTTATCAATGGCCATCATCTTTAATGCCACAGGCACATGGAGGAAGCACAGAGAACAGTGGACTGGGAGATTTATTTGATTCAAATACTCACCACCTAACAAATGCGCATGGTGTTTTCCTAAGGCTGTGGGATTGGTTTATTGATTTGGAAGCTAACGAGATGCAGGTGCCTTTTGTGAAGTCACTATTGCATCGTGTATAAATAGTTAACTCCCAAATTTAGTTATTCTAAAATTATAGCCTCTCTTTCCTTCTTTTTAAATTTATCTATTGCAGATTGTAAAGAAAGAAATATGGCGGTCACATAGTTCGAAGAGTGATCATGCCTCGGGTTGTCTTTCTTCTGTTGTTCTTGATTATGAACTTCCATATTCGAAGTCTAAAAAGGATAACAGATTTGTTTATCGTTTTCTGCGTAATGGTTTGCCTTCTCTTAGTGGGAGAACATCTAATGGAGATTTTTTGAATGCTGCATCTTCTCCAATAACGGATGCAGATTGCACACTAAGATGTGGTGACTTTGTGGTATGGTTGCTTTTATAATGTGATATTTCCGTAGTTCACATTAAATCGGTTTGTACAAGTTTAACATAAATTGCTTATAAATTAATTGGTGTGCATTTTCTGCACTCAAGGTTGTTTTGTTGGAGTCATCTGAACTATTAAAGAATATGTGTTCATCATTCA
>QANW01010464.1:86245-108464 GCA_003254865.1 Dryas drummondii | reverse complement strand
GGCGACAGCACTTGCTGCCAAATATGTGTACTTCGCGCCATATCCAGGAAACTTGGCGACGAAATTTTTACAATAAGCGACCAACTTTGGCGGCAAAATTCAAATCTCGCGCAATTTTTATTGGCATATTGGCGACGAAATATTGGCATATTGGCGACAAAATATATTTTCGTCTCAGAAAGTAATCCACGACGAAATCCTTCTTTCTTGGCCAATTATCAAGGGCGACGCCCTATAGGCGACGAAACAGGCGACGAAATATTTCGGTCGCCAAACGTTTTTCGCGACGAAACATCAGTTTTCAACGACGAAATAGGGTTGTCGCTAAATGTAGTTTTTCTTGTAGTGTAACAACCAAGCATAGATGTGGAAAAGAGGCTTCTAACAATCCATGATACATGACATTAGGACTGGGCACTACTACAAAAGCACTTATTCCTAACGGAATTAAATCGCCAGGAAAAACAATTTTCTGGCGGAAAAATAGTTAAATCCGCCAGGATTATGAAGCAGTGGCGGATAGAGTTTCCGCCAGCATTAAAACTGTAGGCAAAACACTTTTCCTAGCGGACAGCTGTCTAAATCCTCCAAGAATACCATTTCACGCTGACAAGGCAATAACTTTTCCTGGCGGATATATCCGCAGGCATTGAGTAATTTCTGGCAGATATATCCGCCGGCATTAACTAATTCCTAGCGGATATAACCGCCAGCATTGACAGTATATCCGCCAGGAAAAGTAATAAAATATATAAAAAAAAAACTTTATTGGCGGATATAACCGCCGCCATGAAAAGTAATAAAATATATTAAAAAATCCTTTCCTGGCGGCGGATACAACCGCCAGAATTATTGAATATATATAGAATAAATAAATGAAATTATATTTGAAATAATTAATATAAAATAAACTAATTAATATAAAACATTTCAAATAATAATTATACACTAATAAAGATAAAATCTTTCAATTAACAATACATGTCAAATAATATTGTTTCAATCTACTCAAGTCCCGCAGCAGAACCCGAACCAGAAGCTGAATTTGACCCTGATCCTCCCTGTGGACCAAACTATCTTATAAATTCATCATCACCTAAATTACCAAAAAGCAATCCGGTAAACCAACACCCGTAGAATGATGTGACCCACCAGGAGATGGCTGAAAAGGTACCTCTGGCTGATACATAGGCATCTGCAAAGGTGATTGAGGCATAAACGGCATCTGGTACATAGGATGCATCGAGAACATTCCATAAGGAGAATGTGGAGGCTGACTCTGGCCAGAAGGCTGTTGTGGATGCGAGCTCTGCGGGTGTGTCTGTGTCTGCATCATTACTTGCTGTTGCTG
This sequence comes from Dryas drummondii, assembly GCA_003254865.1. Taxonomy (NCBI): domain Eukaryota; kingdom Viridiplantae; phylum Streptophyta; class Magnoliopsida; order Rosales; family Rosaceae; genus Dryas; species Dryas drummondii. The sequence goes on along the minus strand of QANW01010464.1, from coordinate 107,113 downwards.
CTGCATAAACATCATCATCTGTTGTTGCTGCTGCAATTGCTGCTGCTGTAGCTGAGTCTTTAACAACTCAATTGCCTCATCTTGGGCATCTTTCTTAGCCAGCACAGCCTCGTGCTTCTTCTGCCTTCGAGGCACTGTGCCTCCAAAAGAGCTTCTCTTGTCTTCGATGATCTCCGAGAAGAAGTACTAGATTGAGCCCAAGCATAAGGCACCATTTCAGGTGTCACCCCATGTCTATAGAGCCGAACTCTATTTTTCCTCTCAGGACCCATCTCCTCAACATACACTTCTGTGTGAAGTTCAGAAGTGTCATCCGCTCCAGACTCAACCCGTGAGTCAACGGAACTCTCCATGAACATCTAATAAACAAATATTTAGATAAATTTGTAAGTAAAATTTAAGAACATAAAATACACATTATAGAAAAAAAAAAAAAAAAAAAAAAAAAAACTAGTATAATATTTACCCCTTCTCTCCTCTGATGGCACATCAATCCAACTATTGTCTTTGCGCGTGTGGGTGACACGAAAGAAGGTAACGGGATCGGGTTCAGCTCTATGCTTCTTCTTCTAAAAATTTAAACCATTAAAACAAATAATTTAGAATATATTTATGTGCCCTAATTAAATAAAATTGTAACTCAATAAGATGAAAAAAAAAATTAACTATACTCACATAATCTTCATGAAGACGTTCAAATGTCCACGATCCTGATGTATGGCTCATCGTTTGTTGAGAACAACTAGCTTTATTTTTCACAGCTATCTCCTAAAAGGTCAAACAGTATATAAATTAGTCATAATTGCACATACTAGTATTATTAAATATTTGATTAAAGGTTGTCACCTGAGTTTTTGGGTTATCCCAATGTTCCACCATCTCCGCCCACTGCACAGGATCTACATTATTGGGACATCTCAACCGCCGCTGACCTGTCCTGCCAGTGTAGTACTTCCATTTTAAATATGCTTTGTATTCTTTATAAGCATGTTCACCAATGGCCAAAGTCATGGTCTTAATCACGGGCATTTTTACCAAATCCTCATCACGAAAAGTGATAGTGCCCTACATCCATAAAAGATTAAAAAAAAAAAACAATTATAAGTAAATATTTATAGGTATTTTACTTTTAATATCATTTTAAAAAAATAAATTGACACTCGTATTCTGTCTCACAAAGTGTTCTTTTTTTCTTCTTCAACCAATCCCCAATCATGCACTAGAGGAACATTATTGGGATCTTTTACTTCAAAAGATATAAACTTGGAAAACTCTATACTATTTTGAGAAATACACTTCCCGCTCGGACTAAATTCACAATACTCTTTACCCCTATGATCTTTACCAGCCCACTTAATCTTTCCGGGACCACGTCTTCTCCTTTGGGGCATTGCTACATATTAATTCAAATGAATATACATGAATGACAAAAATATTGTAAATAATAAAATAAATAAAAACTTTATATTAACAAACTATAGCTTACCATTTGAACTAGCCTCAACCTGCTCATCGTGGTGCTCGTCCATATGTTCTTCATTATCACTCATTTTAAATAAATTATAATTAACCATATATATAAATATATATACACACCACAAAATACATAATACAGNTATTAGGTCAAATATGTCATAGTTCCATGAATTTGGCGACTATATATACTCATTGCTAGCTAGCTAGCACTTTAAAATAATCGATTACATACCTTAGTGCTTGTCACTTTACAGATGTTTGAAACTTCTTTTTTGGGCCAGGTGATGTTTGAAACTTCAAGCATTACGTATCAATAATCACTAATAATATATGGTACTTATTAAACGGGTGAGGTATGACTTCATTGGTAGTATACATCTCCAAATAAACTAATTAAAGGTACTTTTCATCTCATTGATGCCCAAAAAAAAAAAAAAAAAGTCAAGAGTCTGATGTGGTCGTGAATTGGGGTTATCCTAGTTGGCCGAGGAATTAACCCCTACACGCCCGGGTTTGAACCCTCTCCCCACCCCTGTAATTTAAAAAAAAAAAAAAAAGGGTCTAATTAATGTGGTCATACTTGGGGTCTTCCACCTTATTCCCTCTATTCCTATTCTTGATCCAATGTAGAGATAAGGTATGTTCGTTATACCTGTTGTTAAATTTTATTTGATTATTTTTCTCACAAGTATACGAGTTTTTATAGTAAAGTTTGTATAGAAGTACGAGATCAATCCAAGGGAGTGTTGCAAAATGAAAACACTAATTTAAACTTAAGTTAATTTATCTCTAACCTAGGTAGGAAGATTTTTGTGAGTTTTTAATAAAAGAAACTAAATAATAACTAAATGAAATAGTAAATATGGGTGGAAGGGTCTAGAAATTGGTATGGAACCAAGGTCTAGGGTCTACACCACCATGTAATTATTTAAAGATCTAGCTATTTCCCAAAGAAAGGAGGACACCCAAGACTTAACTTGATGTCCTCACTAAAGATATTTATATTTTAAGCACAAAATAAATGATTTTTTCATGGTAAATCTTGTTCTTGCTTAAAGATACAACCTCTAAGCATCCCAATTGAAACCAAATTTTAGTAACAACTAGAGATCAAAGAAAATTGCATTAAACTTTTAACAACCAAGCATAGATGTGGAAAAGAGGCTTCTAACAATCCATGATACATGACATTAGGACTGGGCACTACTACAAAAGCACTTATTCCTGACGGAATTAAATCACCAAGAAAAAACAATTTTCTGGCGGAAAAATAGCTAAATCAGCCAGGATTATGAAGCTGTAGCGGATAGAGTTTCCGCTAGCATTAAAACTTTAGGCAAAACACTTTTCCTAGCGGACAGGTGTCTAAATCCTCCAAGAATACCATTTCACGCTGACAAGCCATTAAACTTTTCCTGGCGGATATATCCGCCGGCATTAACTTCTTCGCGTCAGATATATCCGCCGGCATTGAGTAATTTCTGGCAGATATATCCGCCGGCATTAACTAATTCCTAGCGGATATATCCACCGGCATTAATAGTATATCCGCCAGGAAAAGTAATAAAATATATAAAAAAAAACTTTATTGGCGGATATAACCGCCGGCATTAATAGTGTATCCGCCAGGAAAAGTAATAAAATATATTAAAAAATCCTTTCCTGGCGGATACAACCGCCAGAATTATTGAATATATATAAAATAAATAAATAAAATTATATTAGAAATAATTAATATAAAATAAACTAATTAATATAAAACATTTCAAATAATAATTATACACTAATAAAGATAAAATCTTTCAATTAACAATACATGTCAAATAATATTGTTTCAATCTACTCAAGTCCCGCAGCAGAACCCGAACCAGAAGTTGAATGTGACCCTGATCCTCCCTGCGGACCAAACTGTCTTATAAATTCATCATCACCTAAATTACCGGAAAGCAATCCGGTAAACCAACACCCGTAGAATGATGTGACCCACCAGGAGATGGCTGAAAAGGTACCTCTGGCTGATACATAGGCATCTGCAAAGGTGATTGAGGCATAAACGGCATCTGGTACATAGGATGCATCGAGAACATTCCATAAGGAGAATGTGGAGGCTGACTCTGGCCAGAAGGCTGTTGTGGATGCGAGCTCTGCGGGTGTGTCTGTGTCTGCATCATTACTTGCTGTTGCTGCTGCAAAAACATCATCATCTGTTGTTGCTGCTGCAATTGCTGCTGATGTTGCTGCTGCTGCTGCTGTAGCTGAGTCTTTAACAACTCAATTGCCTCATCTTGGGCATCCTGCTTAGCCTGCACAGCGTCGTGCTTTCTCTGCCATTCGAGGCACTGTGCCTCCAAAAGAGCTTCTCTTGTCTTCGATGATCTCCGAGAAGAAGTACTAGATTGAGCCCTAGCATAAGGCACCATTTCAGGTGTCACCCCATGTCTATAGAGCCGAACTCTATTTTTCCTCTCAGGACCCATCTCCTCAACATACACTTCTGTGTAAAGTTCAGAAGTGTCATCCGCTCTAGACTCAACCCGTGAGTCAACGGAACTCTCCATGAACATCTAATAAACAAATATTTAGATAAATTTGTAAGTAAAATTTAAGAACATAAAATACACATTATGGAAAAAAAAAAAAAAAAAACTAGTATAATATTTACCCCTCTCATGGCACATCAATCCAATTATTGTCTTTGCGCGTGTGGGTGACACGAAAGAAGGTAACGGGATCGGGTTCAACTCCATGCTTCTTCTTTTAAAAATTTAAACCATTAAAACAAATAATTTAGAATATATTTATGTGCCCTAATTAAATATAATTGTAACTCAATAAGATGAAAAAAAATTAACTATACTCACATAATCTTCACGAAGACGTTTAAACGATCCTGATGTATGGCTCATCATTTGTTGAGAACGATTAGCTTTATTTTTCACAGCTATCTCCTAAAAGGTCAAACAGTATATAAATTATTCATAATTGCACATACTAGTATTATTAAATATTTGATTAAAGGTTGTTACCTGAGTTTTTGGGTTATCCCAATGTTCCACCATCTTCGCCCACTGCACAGGATCTACATTATTGGGACATCTCAACCGCCGCTGACCTGTCCTGCCAGTGTAGTACTTCCCTTTCAAATATGCTTTGTATTCTTTATAAGCATGTTCAGCAATGGCCAAAGTCATAGTCTTAATCACGGGCATTTTTACCAAATCCTCATCACGAAAAGTGATAGTGCCCTACATCCTTAAAGATAAAAAAAAAACAATTATAAGTAAATATTTATAGGTATTTTACTTTTAATATCATTTTTAAAAAATAAATTGATACTCGTATTCTGTCTCAAAAAGTGTTATTTGTTTCTTCTTCAACCAATCTCCAATCATGCACTAGAGGAACATTATTGGGATCTTTTACTTCAGAAGATATAAACTTGGAAAACTCTATACTATTTTGAGAAATACACTTCCTGCTCAGACTAAATTCACAATACTCTTTACCCCTATGATCTTTACCAGCCCACTTAATCTTTCCGGGACCACGTCTTCTCCTTTGGGGCATTGCTACATATTAATCCAAATGAATATACATGAATGACAAAAATATTGTAAATAATAGAATAAATAAAAACTTTATATAAACAAACTATAGCTTACCATTTGAACTAGCCTCAACCTGCTCATCGTGGTGCTCGTTCATATGTTCTTCATTATCACTCATTTAAATAAATTATAATTAACCATATATATATATACACACCACAAAATACATACTACATAAATATTAATTAATTAAATAAAACTAAATTGCTATAGAACCAATATATAAACACACAAATATATTTTAACGTGGAAAACCCTTGAAAGGTAAAAATTAACCACGGGACTTAGTCCAGCACAAAAAAAAATTCACTAATAAAAAAATATTACATTAAGTTCTTAATTACAAAACAGCACAAAAAAAATAAAAAATTTTAAGCATCCATATCATCATCAAGCTCAACGTCAGCAATTGAATTAACCAATTCAGTGGGCAAATGTAATGCTTCATCAAAAGGTGTCTCTTCCACGCCAACCCTTGTTTGCACAAATAAATTAAATTCACAAAATATTCACAAATAAGTTGTATGTTTGTTAATCTACTTAACCATTTTTTTTATTTGAATTGTAACAAATAAATTATATCTACAAATAAGTTGTTCTATATTTATTTATCTAATTAACCCAAATTTTTAAAAAATTTCAGTCAATTTTATTTTTAATTTGAAATAGAACAAATGAATAAATTAAGTTCACTAATATGTTATATTTTTATTTATCTATTTAACCAAAAATTTGCATTTTTTATTTCTCATATTATTTTTATTTTTAACGTTGATACATGAACACTAACATTTTTCATATATACTACCCTAATAATTGTGTGTTAGCTAAATAATTAATATTTTTCATACTACCCTAATAATATGTTAACACTAACATACAATGCAAAAAATGAACACNTTAAGTACTCAATCTGCCAGGATTGAGTTCGCACGGGAATTTTCCCTCTCACTGAATCCTGGTGGATTGGACCGCCAGGATTTCTAAATCCTGGCGGTCTATTCCACCAGCATTGATCAATGATGGCGGTCTAATCCGCCAGGATTGAGTGAGGCGCGAGAGTTTTTCTCTCACTTACTCCTGGTGGATAATATCTTTTGCCATGAATTCTCAAGCATTCCTGGCGAACAACTCTAATCCGCTAGCATTGTCCGCCAAGTTTTTGTAGTAGTGTTTTGTGCTTGTGCTTGTGGTGTGCTCTGGCCATGTTGTGTTTGGGTCGTGTTGGGCTCTTTCTTGTAATTAAATATTAACATTTATGCTACTTAAAAAACTATTTTAAACAAGTCTTGCCTAGTTCTTATACTTTCAATTATTTTGATTTTAGTCTTATACTTTACAAATTTGCAATTCAAATTTAAGTTAGCATTTTCGTCTATTAAGTAGTTAAATCTGTCTTTCGATTGCTAACTGTTTGTAATATACAACACCAAAATTGTAACAAATTTAACGACTTAATAGACGATATTGCTAATTTATAATGGTTAGTAAATTATATGACCAAAATTGACAAAATTGAAAGTACATGAATAAGAAGGAAATGACCTAAATTACACCAAAAGTGAAATTTGGTCAAATTCTATACGTACCACGAATTTGTATCTCATATGTACGCTTTCTCAACACTTAGACCTAACAAGTTAACATTATGTATCACAAATTTTTCTTTGTCAAATTACGTAGTATTCATACATTGGACTATAAAAAAAAAAAAAAAAAGTTGAAACACTAAGCAAGGAAATTTGTTGAGATTTTAAATTCTTTTCTTTTTAAAGTATTGGGATTTTAAACCATAAATTCTTGTGACTATATATAAATCAATTTAAGAATGATTGTTTTTTTACGTTCATTGACTTTAGGTACCAAATTTCAATGTTATTTCATTTTAACTATTAAAATATTTATATTATTTCACTTTAGATACTGAATTTCAGTTTAGGTACTAACTTTAAAACACATGATTCTACTGAGCTGTGATTGTTTAACAATCACAACTTTTTATTAATTTGTTGTTGTCAGTGTTTGCAAGGCTTAAATTTTAATATTTAGTATCTAGGTTATACGATTTCATCTCTTAAGCTTAAATCAAAAGCACTAAACTCTTATAAACTTTGAATTTCAAATAGTCATAACTATAACTGTTCGATAGTCACAATTATATAACAAACTGATTTATGACCTAATCCAAAATGTCTTGTTTTAGGTTAGTACCTAAACTAAAAAAAATCTTGCTGCTTTGCTAAAAAACTATTAATATTTTAAAAATAAAAAGTTAAAAATTAAAACTATGTTTCAAAATGGTAAGAAAAGTTCACGTGAAGGCGCAACTTAATTCTGCCCCCGTTCCAAAATCTTGAAATTCGTTAAGCTTTGTGGCAAGTGGCAACCTTATATGAAATGACAAAAGCCATGGAATACAAATTAAATCAGGTACTCATAAAATAAGATTTAATTATATGGAATACTTAAAATTTCATAAAGATTGTTAAAAGCCATCAAAATGCCTCAAAATAATTTGAAGTGCTAGAAAAAGATATTCTTACTGATAAAAGCAGCGGAGTATCATCTTCACTGAACCTATTCATTTCAAGAACATACACATGCATGACACTCACGCACTCCATCGCCATCACACAAGTGTGATAATCTTCATCTTCAGACGTAATGACACGTTGCAACCATGGCTTAAGAGTCCTGTAATAATCTTCAAATTCACATATAAATTTATGGTAGTGATCTTAATTAAGCTGACGAATTGCATATAAAGCTAAAAGGTGTATGTCATCTCTTTAACTTCATCATCAATGATGTGAAACCACAAGTGAGCTTGGACAGCTGTGAGAAGACATGTCAGCAGGTCCAAGGCATTGACTGCGGTTTCAGCGCTGAGATCAGGGGCAAGAGGCGTACGAAGTGTTGAGAGAAATCTCACATTGAAGATGTGAGGGTCTTGCTAATAGCTTATAAGAATTTGAGCTACTCTTCTCATTGTCAATTGATTTTGAGATGGATGCATAGATTTCTTCATGGTATTAAAGAAGGTTATCCACGTGATGCGCCTAACGACCGCACGTGCTCTCACGTCATCCAATATAAATTGTCCACGTGTTAGCCTTAAATGACGTCACACGTATGAGAACGTGTTGAGAGAAATCTCACATTAAAGATGTAAGGAACTTGCTAGTCCTTTATAAGTATTTGGACCACTCCTCCCATTACCAATTTATTTTGAAATGAATACCTATATTTCTCCGGGTAGGAGTGTAAAAACTTGAAAGAACAGCTTCTTCTTCAGCTTCTTCTTCACAGTACACCTCGCAGAACGTAGAGGTGCCTTGCGAATTTTATCAAAACTGTTTGTTGGGGTATCACCTCTGAGGATGTATAATATCCATGCAATTCTTCTCCTACACAAACGAAACATCTGCTATTCCAAATAGATCTTCTTCTTCTTCTTCTTCTTGAGTTTGAAAAAACGGATTCAAAAGCTACTTATTTCATAAGTAAAGTCAAAATAAGTTATTTTTTAGAGTTCAAAAATAAGCAGGTGGGAAGTTGCTAACTTTTTCTCATAACTATTTGTCTCACAATATTATCAAACTGGGCCTTAGTTCAATTGAAGCCCGTTTGGGTTGGCTTCGGCTACTACCCTATAATCTTTGTTCTTTTCGACCCGCCATAATATATAAAAAAATGCCCATATAGAGTGGGTTGTTACGGATCTATAGAAAAAGTTGTAGAGAGATAGAAGTGATAAATACATGGTTTTTCATATGATATGTTATTACATTTCATCTTGATGAAGCCTCTATTTATGGGCTTACAATGATAAAAGAGAATTTACAACATAAATGGTAAGTTACAAGCCTCTAATAATTACTCCTCTGATGAATTAGTGGCTGCACCCCTGATGAATTACTATAACTACATAATTAAAATTTCGCAATTTCTTAATCAACAAGTGGCTTCACATGTCATCGTTTTAAAAGTGAACTTCAGTAATACTTGAGTGAAGATCACCAATGGAGTATTTGTTATCGTTGTCATCCATTTGTATTCATTTGAGATCAGAGTAATTCCAACAAAATCTACACAATTTCATAAAGTATTTCACTCCATAAAACAGTTGGAAACAATCCCCCATATATATGTTCCATTTCATAGATAAAAATATTACCAAGATAATAATAATATAAAGAAAGTGATACATTACCATTATGAAAACAAAATAGGGCATTGAAATAATTAAATGGTATAATCAGCCATTAATTTATATGATTTTCCAAGAAATTACCAAAATGCCTAAAACCACTACTACAAAATCACTTATTTCTGGCGGAACTAAATCGCCAGGAATAATAATTTGCTGGCGGACAAATAGCTAAATCCGCCAGAATTATACAACAGTGGCGGATAAGGTCTCCGCCAGGATTGAAACCGCAGGCAAAACACTTTTCCTGGCGGACAAGTGTCCAAATCCGCCAGGAATACCATTTCACGCTGACAAGGCATTCAGTTCTTCCTGGCGGATATATCTGCCGGCATTGAGTAATTCGTGGCGGATATATCTGCCGGCATTAATTAATTGGTGGCGGCTATATCCGCCGGCATTAATTAATTCGTGGCGGATATATCCGCCGGCATTAAAAATATATCCGCCGGCATTGATAATATATCCGCCGGCATTGATAATAAAATATATTAGAAAAATTCTTTCCTGGCGGATACAACCGCCAGGAATATTGAATATAAATAAAAAAAATAAATAAAATTATATTTGAAATAATTAATATAAAACATTTTAAATAATAATTATATACTAATAAAGATAAAATCCTTCAACTAACAATACATGTCAAATAATATTGTTTCATCAATAAAGATAAGATAAAGTACGCAAACAAAAGTAATCTACTCAAGTCCAGCAGCAGAACCCGAACCAGAAGCTGAATGTGACCCTGATCCTCCCTGCGGACCAAACTGTCTCATAAATTCATCATCACCTAAATTGCCGGAAAGCAATCCGGAAAATCCAACACCCGTAGAATGATATGACCCACCAGGAGATGGCTGAGAAGGTACCTCTGGCCGATACATAGGCATCTGCAAAGGTGACTGCGGCATAAACGGCATCTGGTACATAGGATGCATCGGGAACATTCCATAGGGAGAATGTGGAGGCTGACTCTGGCTAGAAGGCTGTTGTTGATGCGAGCTCTGCGGGTGTGTCTGAGGCATAAACGGCATCACTGGCTGTTGTTGCTGCATAATCATCATCATCTGTTGTTGCTGCTGCTGTAGCTGAGTCTTTACAGCTCAATTGCCTCATCTTGGGCATATTGCTTAGCATGCACAGCCTCATGCTTCTTCTGCCATTCAAGGCACTGTGCCTCCAAAAGAGCTTCTCTCGTCTTCGATGATCTCCGAGAAGAAGTACTAGATTGAGCCCTAGCATAAGGCACCATTTCAGGTGTCACCCCATGTCCATAGAGCCGAACTCTATTTTTCCTCTCAGGACCCATCTCCTCAACATACACTTCGGTACGAAGTTCAGAAGTGTCATCCGCTCCAGACTCAACTCGTGAGTCAACGGAACTCTCCATGGACATCTAATAAACAAATATTTAGATAAATTTGTAAGTAAAATGTAAGAACATAAAATACACATTATGGAAAAAATATATATATATAAATAATTACCCCTCTCTGCTCCGATGGCACATCAATCCAACTATTGTCTTTGCGTGTGTGGGTGACACGAAAGAAAGTAACAGGATCGGGTTCAACTCCATGCTTCTTCTTCTAAAAATTTAAATCATAAAAAAAAATAATTTAGAACATATTTATGTGCTCTAATTAAATAAAATTGTATCTCAATATGATGAAAAAAATTAACTATACTCACATAATCTTCACGAAGACGTTCAAATGTCCACGATCCTGATGTATGGCTCATCGTTTGTTGAGAACGATTAGCTTTATTTTTCATAGCTATCTCCTAAAAAGTCAAACATAATATAAATTAATCATAATTGCACATACTAGTATTATTAAATATTTGATTAAAGAGTGTCACCTGAGTTTTCGGGTTATCCCAATGTTCCACCATCTTCGCCCACTGCACAGGATCTACATTATTGGGACATCTCAACCGCTGCAGATCTGTCCTGCCAGTGTAGTACTTCCCTTTCAAATATGCTCTATATTCTTTATAAGCATGTTCAGCAATTGCCAAGGTCATGGTCTTAATCACGGGCATTTTTTCCAAATCCTCATCACGAAAAGTGATAGTGCCCTACATCCATAAAAAAAAAAAAAATTATAAGTAAATATTTGCAAGTATTTTACTTTTAAGATTATTTTACTTTTGTATTTCGTCACAAGTGTGCGAGGAGGATTAGCAAGCCAATGCAAGTCATCGGATATCAACGGATCATTAGCATAAAACCTTGCATTAATCTGGGAAAAAGATGATGTAGAAACATTAGGTAAAAATTAATATTACAAACATGATGTAGAAACTTAGTAATTGAATTCTTACATGTTTCTTGAACCATTCAGGAAATTCCTTCTTGCTTATCTCCATGATTTGTCTCCTAGTGAACCTTTCCCTTCGATGTTTATCTCTCAAAAAGTCCTCATGTTGCCTTCTAAAAGGAATTACTTCATCACAATTATCAAGAATGTATCTGTGGCATCGATTCCTATCATTTAGATCAAGCTCCACATTTTCACCTGAACCTAAATATTGACCTGTGGAGTCAAAAATTGATAACCCACCATCTATTCCACGTCCAATACCATCTGCATTTCGACCCTTACGATTACGACGAGTATCAACATCTCTAAGGTACATGGAACAGAAAGACAAACCCTCATCAACCAAATACCCTTCAGCAATAGAACCTTCAGGACGACTCTTATTTCGCACATACCGCTTCAGTGTTTGCAAATACCTTCAATATTTAACATGACAAAAAAAAAAATTAGAGAATCAAAACTAAAATGAATGCAAATTAAGCATAAGGAAAGACCATTACCGTTCAATGGGATACATCCATCTATATTGAACGGGTCCTGCAATGGCAGCTTCATTTGCCAAGTGAATTGGGAGATGCACCATGATATCAAAAAATGAAGGAGGGAAAATCTTCTCCATCTGACATAAGGTTAATGCAATTCTAGAGTTCAGTTGATTGAATGCTTCCTCAGTCTCCTTCTTGCTACACAACTGTCTAAAGATTGCACTCAACTCTAGTAAAACCATAGTGACAGATTTGGGTAACACACCACGTATCGCAAGTGGAAGTAATTGTTGCATTAAAACATGGCAATCGTGACTTTTCAACCCATTTATTTTTCTCTCATTCACATTCACATATCGAGACAAATTTGCTGAATATCCATCAGGAACTCGAATAGTAGACAACACTTTGCAAAATGAGGTTTTTTCTTGTTTGCTCAATGTGAATATTGCCGGAGGCAAAAATGTTTTATCTCCTTCTCTGCGAGGGTGTTGACTAGGTCTTATATTCAAGACTTCAAGATCTGCACGTGCAGCCAATCCATCCTTTGTCCTCTTTGCAATATCCAACAATGTTCCAACCACACTATCACATACATTCTTCTCAATATGCATGACATCGAGATTGTGTCTGATCAAAAGATGCCTCCAATAGGGAAGTTCAAAAAATATGCTTTTCTTTCTCCACTGACCGTAATTACTTCTAGAAATTGAAGGCCTTCGTCTTCTTTGTCCAACAGGAGCATTTTGGTCATACTTTCCAAAAGTGAACCTCAAACTAGATAGTTGTTCAAGACATTGTAACCCATTCAACTGTCTTGGTGCATGACGATCTTCTCGATGACCATTAAATGCTGCTTGTTCCCTTCGAAACCTATGCCCAATTGGTAAAAATCTTCGATGCCCTAAATAACAAATCTTACGACTCACAGGCAAATGTTCTGATACAGTATCATCCATGCAATGCGGACATGCTTTATATCCCTTAGTACTCCATCCAAACAACATTCCATAAGCCGGAAAATCACTTATGGTCCATAACACAGCAGCCTTCATCGTAAAAGTTTGGTTTGAAAACACATCATACGTGGCAGTGCCAACCTCCCACAACTCATTCAACTCATCAATTAATGGTCGTAAATACACGTCAATGTCATTTCCAGGACTTCTCGGTCCTGGAATCAACAGGGACAATAATAAATTTGGTTGCTTCATACACATCCATGGGGGCAAATTGTAAACAGAAAGCACCACAGGCCATGTGCTATGGGCATTGCTCATATGACCAAAAGGATTAAATCCATCACTTGCCAGCCCTAAACGCACATTTCGAATTTCTGACGCAAACTCAGGGTACAGAGTATCTAAATGCTTCCATGCCGGAGAATCTGATGGATGCCTCATAAACCCATCCTTGGGACATTCAGTTGCATGCCACCTCATATGTTCAACAATATGCTTCGACATATAAAACCTCTTCAATCTCGACTTTAGAGGGAAGTACCACATAACCTTAGCTGAGACTTTATTTCTAGAAGTATCATCTTCCTTGTTATCTTTATATCTTGATTTGCCACACACCGAACATGCAATCAATTTTGAGGTTTCTTTCCAATATATCATGCAATCATTAGGACATGCATCAATTTTCTCATACGTGAGACCCAACCCATTTATAAGTTTTTTTGCCTTATAACAAGATTCAGGCAAACAATCTCCATCAGGCAACATTCTTTTTACCAATTCTAGTAACGTAGTGAATAAACTATCCGGCAAACTCCCTAAACACTTAATCTGGTACAATCTTACAACGGCCTCCAATTTCTTAAACTCTTTACAACCAGGATACAACTCTTGATCTGCCTCTTCAAGCAACTTGAAAAAACTTTCAGCCTCTGCTGGACGCCCATCCACAATAGGGGGTTGTGTCGACGACCCGACCTCTTCTTCCGTTACTGGTTGAACAAATATGTCATTAAGAAAATCGTGCATACCATCCATCTCTCCTCTTACATCATCTTCTATCATCCTTAAATTTGGTTCTCCAATGTTAGGCTCCCCATGATGACGCCACCAAGCTTTTTTATAATCTTTATCCATATCATGCCAAACAAGATGATCCACAATAGTTTGTCTTCCAAAGGTATATCGATTGCAACATTTTTTACAAGGACATTTGAACTTATCTGGCCCAACACCATTCGCAACCGCTTGATCCAAAAACAAATTGATTCCATTTACGTATGCCTCTAACTGTCGGGGTATCGTCAACCAACTCCTATCCATGCTTTACCTCCTAATAATCACAAGATATTACCCGACTCTTGGATGAAAACTCTAGACTCTAACGCCTACAATCTTTCAATCCCTATCATGTAGGCGTACCTATCCATACCTATTAGATTAAATTCAAAAAACATTCAATAAATTAGGAGGAACACATTAATAAATTAGGAAGAACAAATTAATAAATTAAATTCACCAATTAGGAGGAACAAATTAATAAATTAATTTCTCTTATAATTTTTATTTTTAAGGTTGATACATGAATTTTTAAAGTTAAATAGTATGTTAGCTAAATAATTAATATTTTTCATACTATCCTAATAATATATTAACACTAACATGCAATATATGACAAAATAAACACAAATCTAACACATACATATATATCAATTAAACTAAGCATAAATAATTTTTAACATATTTCTAGCTCTAACAAATTTTTAACTACAACACATCAACATCAACCACAAAAAACAAATATCCAAGAAATAGAAAAACCTTGTTGCCAAATCAAAATCTACGCCCAAACCTTGCTGCACCAAAGGGTTGGCCTGTAAAATAAAACACAAAAAATCATAGTTTAGATCCAAATCAAACACAAAAAATCAGACCCAAATCAAAGGCAAAACTGAAAAATCAACCTAAAAATCAAAGGATGCACAAAATGAAACACCAATCGATCTTTGTTACCGATCGAACCTGAAAAAAAAAGAGAAAATGAAACCCAAAATCAGATCTATTTGAAACCCAAAATCTTAAATCAGAAACTCAAAATCAGATCTGTTTGAACTGAAAAATCAACCTAGGAGCAATCAGATCGCATCCAATCTCGCTATAACCGAGTTCCAAAAGCTTAAAAATCAACCAATCTGCACCAAAATCAGACACAAAATCAACCCTAAATTCACCTAAAACCAGACCCAAAATCAACACAAAATTACCAAAAATCAACCTGAAATCAATCGTGTTCAAACGAAGGAAAACCCAAATCAAACCCCAGCCGATCGAGTTCCAAATGCCGCACCTGAAAAGAAAATAATCAAACAAAATAAATAAAATAAAAAGATATTCCGAAGAAGAAGAACGAAAGAAGAAGAAAAGAAGAAGAAGAAAAGAAGAAGAAGGGAAGAAGGGAGGAAGGGAAGAAGAAGACCTTACAGAGAAGAAACGCGAAGGAGAAGAAGCAGAACTGGCGAAGGAGAAGAAGCAGAAACGCGAAGGAGAAGGAGAAGAAATGCGGCGAAGTGAAAGAGAAGAAGGGGGGAGACTGGACGGTGTAAGTGGGTTAGAGCAATCCTGGCGGTTTGGACCGCCAGGATTAAATGTGATGGCGGTCTAATCCGCCAGGATTAGACTTTGACCGTCAACGGGCCTTCTGAACGCGGGAATTTTCCCGCTTATTTAATCCTGGCGGATATAACCGCCACTTTTGAGTAATGCTGGCGGTTGAATCCGCCACGATTGAGTTTATTTAATCCTGGCGGATATAACCGCCACTTTTGAGTAATTCTGGCGGTTGAATCCGCCACAATTGAGTAATCCTGGCGGTTTTATGTGTCCGCCAGGAATAGTATAGCATTCGCGTCGGACAGAATTAATCCGCCAGCACTGTCCGCCACAATTGACACTTTTTCTAGTAGTGAACGCCTAAGCACAGATCCTCAGAAAACTTCCTTAGGCGTTTAGTTGCTTTGCAGACTTTCTGTATTTATAGTGATATAAATATTCAAACATGAAAAGGATTTAGACAGAGAAATATAACCTTCCTTAGGAACAAATGGAGAGAAAGAAATATATACATGGGAAATTGCCAAAGAGTGCTACTATTTCCACCCCTATGTCCTATTTTTTCACCCACTCTATAATTACACCCCCTTTAAAATTTTAAGAAATAATAATCCTCGTTTTCCACCCCCTAATGTCCCTAAAATACCCTTACTAATAAACACTCTTTCCACCAAATTTCTTTCTCTATATTTTCTTTCTTCTATAAACCCTAAACTCTATTCACCCACCAAATTTTGAACTTATATACAAGCTCATACATACTCTTAGATCAAATAGGAAGAGAGTGAGAGAGGAGGGGGCAAGGTTAAATCAACCCATAAATTGTAACTTTGTAATGTGCCCAAGAACTTTTATGTTAGGGTGAGATTGTGAATAAGAGAAGAAATCAAACAAAACAATTAAAAAAACAAAGGGGATTTGAGAATATGAATGATTGAGACAAAATCATATATTGGAAACAATATCTTAGAGTAAGATTGTGAATAAAATCTCTACTGAAGAAAAAAAAAATTTATTGTTCATGAATCTAAAGTGGTTTTCCTTGTATATTAATATGTGGAATATGAAGAGAAAATTAAATGAGTTTAGTTGGGTGTAGAGAAGTAGGTAGGTAAAATATTTTTTTGGTTACATAAGTCTTTAGAGGTTATTTCGCAAAAATTAAACAAGTGATTAATAGTTTTATAGAGTAGTGGGTGAGAAAATAAGACATAGAGGTGGGAATAGTAGCACTCATTGCCAAAATATCTTTAATTTGTCTTGAAAGTTAATGCCATTAAATCGCTGATCAGTTACCAAATTGTCCAAGATAGTTTTTAAATGATTTACCAAATAAAAAAAAAAGGCAACATAATGTTTACATGCTTGACCATAATATGCATCTTGGTATCATAAGTGTAGCTATAGCAATCCCCAAATGCTTCATATGCTCAGTAGTACTCTTGGCGCCACCATCATGGTTGCCGGCCTCCCTTAAGTTCGGCAAGGAAAGGACCGGAAGAGAGAGGGTGGCTAGGCAAAAATAAAGAGAGAGAGAGAGAGAGAGAGAGAGAGAGAGAGAGAGAGAGAGAGAGAGAGAGAGAGAGAGAGGTGGAGGGCCAGCTGGCCAAGGGGGTTGCCAGCGGTGTCCGGATGGCAAATGTGGTGGCCGGTAGGGCTAGGGCAAGTGGCTGGGATGGGTGGGGGTTTGGGGTTTTTTTTTATTAAAATAAAATTTATCCTTTATAGTAATTTAATATTGAATTAAAATTGTAAGTATACTTAATAAATAGGAGAGGTGTGCAGTGAAAGGAAAATGAGTGTGCAAATAGAACTCTATATTATTTTGTTTAAAAATAAAATGATCAAATTTAAAATTACCTTTCCCGTTTTTCCTTCCCATTCACCTTTGGTTTTTTTTTTTATTATTATTAAAACAAAATTTATCCTTTAGAGTAATTTAATATTGAATTAAAATTGTAATTATACTTAATAAATAGGAGAGGTGTGTAGTTAAAGGAAAATGAGTGTGCAAAGAGACCTCTATATTATTTGGTTTAAAAATAAAATGATCAAATTTTAAATTACCTTTCCCGTTTTTTCTTCCCCATTCACCTTTGGTTTTTTTTATTTAATCAATTGTTACATTTTTTGAGAGGCAAGTTTTAACTTTTCTTAATTAGTAAGGAAATTTGACCTAAAACCTAGTTGTGACAACCCCAAGAATCTTATAGCTATCTAATGATGATTGTTGTCACATTATAGAGCAAACCAAAGGAACTTGCATAACTACAAAATGTTTTTAAGTCATCAAAGAAAAGTAGAATAAAATACTTCCCTTCAGAGAAGAGACTTACCGTTCTTCCTTCGATGCCAAGAGGCATCCTCAACCTATCAGCAAATTGCATTTCCAAACTTTCTCTAAATAAGAAAAACTTGCTCTATAATGATGACTACATAAAATTTTAGAGCTAATAAAATTTATTTCCCATGGTCTTTCCAGTTTAATGGAGATGATCCTTTGGTTTGCTCAAACATGGCAGAATCAAACCTGCAAGTGCTTGATGGCAGTGTGAACATCCTTGTCCCCTCTGCCACTGCAGTTGAGCACAACCTTGGCTCCATTAGGGAGAGTAGGGCACAGCGTTTCTAAGTAAGCCAGTGCATGAGATGTCTCCAAAGCTGGGATTATTCCCTCCAATCGTGATAATCTTTTAAAAGCTGCATGCAGGGGATAAAATAATAATTAAACTGGATAGGACTGTGACCTCTGATAGTAGCAAAATTTTTTAAAAACCTATGTATAAAATGAGCTTATAAATGTGATGTTGTCAACAATCCATCAAAAACAGACAAACAGAGGGGAAAAGAAATTCGTATAAACCAAGACAACTACGAAATTCGTATAAAAACATTATATTTCAAGTTTCCACTCGTGTCATGATGTTATCCAGGGACTATACATTAAGCTTTAAATGGAATGGCAGCAAGGGGCAAAATTAGTTAAAGGACTTTAGACCAAGAGCATTGCAAGGAAATTGCAACAGTGGGTGAATGAGAAACATCACAGCCTACTAGAGGTCTCCACTTGTTCATAATGTTCTCCGAGGACTATACATTAAGCTTCAAACCGAATGGTAACCAGGGACAAAATGCATAAATTTTTCATGCCTTGTGAAAAAGTGTAACCCCAATATCTTCCAATGCATAAAAAATCTAAGTGAAACTCCAAACAGTCAAACAGTCAACATTCAAACAGTCAAACAATAAATCTAACTGTAACACCAATACCTTCCAACGCATAAAAAATTTAAGTGTAATTCCAAACAGTCAAACAGTCAAACAGTCAAACAATAAATCCAAGTGTAACTCCAATAACTTCCAATTCATACAAAATCTAAGTGTAACTCCAAACAGTCAAACTCAATATTCAAACAGTCAAACAATAGCTCTAAGTGTAATTCCAATACCTTCCAATGCTTCTTCGTCAGTAACGCTATGGTATTCAGCACGTCCTATGTCTTTTAGAAAACTGTGCTCCGGTCCCACTCCAGGGTAATCCAAGCTAAATTCCAAAAAGAAATTTGTACAATTTTATTACCAAGCCACACCAAGATTGATAGCCAAAAAAACAACAATTAACGGTCATACCCTGCACTTATAGAATGAGGCTCAATAATCTGCCCATCTTCATCTTGTAACAAGTAGCTCATAGCTCCGTGCAAAACCCCAACTTCCCCTTTGGTCAAAGTTGCAGCATGCTTGCCACTGTCCAATCCAAAGCCTGCAGCCTCCACCCCAATCAATCGAACATCTTTGTCTTCAACAAACTCATGGAAGAGTCCCATGGCATTTGAACCTCCACCAACACAAGCTACCAGCACATCTGGTTTCCCACCCCACTTTTCCAGTGCCTGTTTTCTTGTTTCTTTACCAATCACCTTGTGGAAATCACGAACCATCATAGGGTATGGATGTGGACCAGCAACAGAGCCCAATATATAATGAGTTGTCTCTACGTTAGTCACCCAGTCCCTAATAGCCTCTGAAGTAGCATCCTTCAATGTGGCAGTCCCAGAATGAACTGCTCTAACCTGGAATTTCAATAAGAAAAAAGTACAATTTAAAAAAATTTAGGATTCATAAAAGCAATGTATCTGACTCACATATGGTTAACTATCACACATAAAAGGTTTAGGCCCTTTTACACAATGCACAAACGAAAAATATGCACAATCCGTCAGTACAGTCCAGTTTTATAGACCACTGGATGTGAACTTCAAAATATAGGCTACATTAATTAATGAAAAATGCATCACTTAAAAAAAAATTAATTGCAGAACAAACCTCAGCCCCAAGAAGCCGCATTCTGAAAACATTGAGAGATTGCCTTTCCATATCTTGGGCACCCATGTAGATGATACACTGCAATCCAAACCGAGCGCAAACCGTTGCAGTGGCAACTCCATGCTGACCTGCTCCAGTCTCAGCAATAATGCGTTGTTTGCCCAATCGCTTCGCAAGCAAAGCTTGGGCAACAGCATTGTTGATCTTATGGGCCCCGGTATGGTTAAGATCTTCCCTCTTCAGGTAAATGTCAGGCCCTTCACCATTCAGACGTCTGTAATGCTCAGTCAGCCGCTCAGCAAAATAGAGAGGAGTCTCCCTGCCAACATAGTCCCTCAAAATGCCATTCAGTTCTTTCTGCAATAACATATATTTACTTAATCAATCACTTGGTTATTTACCACACAAAAAAATGAACTTAATGCCCCTTTCAGGCTTAAGAAACTGAGCATCAGGCAATAGCCAAGAAGCAAAAAGGCTATATTGTCAGAAACGCAACAAATACATTATTTTTAAGTAAAAAACTGTATAATCCTGAAAATAAAAAGAAATCTTCTTCCTCATTGTGATACTTTTCATTCCAAAAACTAAGTTCAGTGTATGCATCCTAACATATCTCAAATTGAAAATGCAAAAGAATAGAAGATCATCATGCCAACAATCTTTTATTCACTTCTTCTCGATCTATTGCATTGTACCTAAAGACACCAACAAATCGTACATATTCCCTAAAGCTTTGCTGAGCTCTACAACAAGACGCAACATAAATTAATTGGATGCTAATGTTGAAATGGGCATTTCTAAATCTCAAGAATTTAACACACCCACATACTCCATAACAAATTTCTCTTTTTTTTTTTT
>QANW01010464.1:0-68549 GCA_003254865.1 Dryas drummondii | reverse complement strand
AACTGAAATCATTATTATACTATTCACTCACTCTGCTCTCAGATCTCTCTGAACACTGACTTGAGCGTCGGAGGAGCTTTGGCCGGCACCACACCGGTGCCCTTCCCGCTCACTTTTGTGTACCTGTGCAGGGTGCTTTGGATATCATTCTCTCTCATTACTCACCAGTCGGGCCCAGCTACCCGTTCCTGCCCCACTTCGACGTGTCATCCGCTCAGTGGTGGGTCAACGGGTCTACGTGGTTCGACTCGACATTGACTGCTCTACCATTTTTGAGCGTCAACAACAAATTACACAAAATATGAGATTTAATTAACATCGAACATATCCAATGGAGGAACTAGCCATTCATTCTTAACATCAAACAA
The DNA here is from genome assembly GCA_003254865.1 of Dryas drummondii. Taxonomy (NCBI): domain Eukaryota; kingdom Viridiplantae; phylum Streptophyta; class Magnoliopsida; order Rosales; family Rosaceae; genus Dryas; species Dryas drummondii. Next base: position 68,181 of record QANW01010464.1, on the reverse strand, counting down.
AAATATTCCGACCAAAAATAGGAGATGTGTTCATTCTCATACATCTAAATATCTAATTAGCCAAAGAAAAGAGTTAATACATCAATGATCCAACATATCCAATGGCGGANTATATACAAACTGTTGGAGGATTAAAAATATAGTAATACTTGGTTTCCTAGTTTTTCAAGGGTGTGATCAAGTTTCCTAAATTAAGTGATATGGTTGTTCTTTAGTTTCTCATTGTGATTGGGGTTATTNGTTAATCCCTAGTATTAACTGTAATTCTTTTAATTTTTTCTAATATCTTAAATATAAATCTAAATAATAAATTATTTTATATCAACTCAAGTTTTTATTTAGATGATATTGCTTTATAAATGCGCTGATACTAGTAGTTCTTAAAGCTTATTCAGACACATTTATCTTCGGTTATCATAGATTATAAAAATAAATTTATAATGACCAACTTATCCTGTAAACATTATTGACTATCACATTTAAGTGTTGAAAGACATTACACAGATTAGTTAACTTATAGACTTAAGTACATCATTCACCTCTTTTTTTTTTGTACATTAGCTACTTAGCTAGCCAAAGCACCAAAAAGCCTACACAGGAATGGGAGCTGTAGCTACATNAATTTAGAAATTTTGGCTCAAAATATGCCAAACTGATGTGCTATCCATTTGAAGGGGATTTTAAGATTATTGAAGAAGTTGAAGATCATAATTTAAAAAAAAAAAAAAATCAGGGCTTAAGGAGGTGTGGAACAATCATTCAAGGTGACACAATTTTATGTTTTGAAGTTCTTACTTATGTTTCTGAGTTATGTAACAAGCTGGGCATGAGGGTCATCTATGCTCCAACTAGAGGGTAAGTGTTGGAGAACAGAAGTATATTGTAATTAGGAGTTTCAGTTAATTAGAATATTTGGTTTCCATGTTTGTTTACGGTTCTGAGGTAGTTTCCTAAATTAAGTGATTTGGTTGTCCTTTAGTTTCCTAAAGTGATTAGGTCTGTACTCTATTTAAACCTTTTTGAGGGTTCTGATTATTCCATCTCCTTCTCCCTATTTTCTCAACGCAAACATTGACAATAAACAATATTGAGANCTTTTTGTTATGAATTACAAGTTGACTTTGTACTCTACAAGTGTTTTGCTTTCAAATAACATGTTTTGTTTTGCCATGAAATAACACAGGGAAGTGAAGAGTGATGATTTCAGGCTTTTCAGTAGGAGCATCCAGACATGGATGCTAAATTTCACATCAAAAATTTAAAGCCGATGTGAAATATGCTACTTTCCCAAATCCATATACATTTTTTAAATGGATAAAGAAGGGTAAAGGGATGAAAAATCAAAATACCAATCCGAGATCAAAACAAATTTAGACAAATTTGTACTATATTATCAACTTCATTATCAATACATGCCAAAAAAACTTCATTATCAATATCTTTGCCACCGAACATATCACAAAGGTTGAAAGTCAGCACGTTGGAGTAGCCAATTGAATCCATCAGTCCAAAGAGTTCTCGTGCAGTAGCACATACTCTCGGCTGCAAAAACAAAATTNGATCTCACCTTTGACTCTATTGGTTTCGGCAGCAAGCTTTCCAGATAGCTCAAATGAAGGTTTTTGCTGCAAGCAGCAGTAAAAGGGACAAAAAGTAAGCACAACTGCAACCTTTCACCATTCGAACAGATGATTTGCACTGAAATGCTAATACTAGGAAATAAAAGCAGTAAGGATAAACAAGATCTATCACAGCTTCACCTGGTAACTGAGAATAATTTGGCATGAATAACTAAAAAGTAGATGATAATAGTTATGATGTCAAGAAAGAATGCCACACCATGCTACACATTACTTACCTTTTGCTTTGCTTCCNATTAGTGACCTACCTACTGTTACCAAATCTGATTGTGTCTTTTTCCATAAGTTCATAATATCGTTGAGGTTCAATTGCAGAGTCCTGCAAAGGCGAAAGGAACTGTTAAACTAAATTCCTGCAAATACAACCAAATTTTAGCTTACTATACTACAAAACAGATGAAAAATTCATAATTAAAAGAACAAACAACATNAAAAGCTACATCAAGGCTCATCGAAATAAAAGCAGTGCATAGTCAGACATTGAAAAAATAATAAATAACAGAGCCCGAACTCCAAAACATTATGTGAATCGAGATTAGTAAATTAACACGCATTTCTTGTTTGAAAGAAGTGCACTACAGCAACTATGCGATTTCTTATTTGATTCAATTTATATTAATATATCATAGTTATTTATTCCTCTATTATACTATTATCAGCTGGACAAGGATTAAGGGAGAGGGACAACACAAGCAAAATAAATTGGTCAAAAGAATTGTCGAATTTCAGTAAACAGGGTATACATACATCAAAAGCAATGAATTTCATTGAACAGAACTAAAAACTATACATGATAAGGGAACATTAATATGTAATGCAAAATGTATACTATGTTTCCAGTTGCATTAGAAACCTATTTGAGGTTTTTGAGAAATTAAGAAAATTTGGTAAATATTGCTTACACTGACCTTTCTCTCTTATTATTCACCAATTAAGAAAAATCGGAACGTTTTATTACTTTATTACAGCATGAGGGTGTAACTCTGTTAAATGAGTAAGAACATACTGGTTCCACTGACCTTTATCTCTTCTCATTCACTAGAACTAATAAATAGAGTGACTAAATATATCAAAGTGTAATAACAGTCCAGAAGAAAAATAAATTTGAACGAAAAATATATTTAATCAATTGTTCACCAAAGCTGTAAACAGTAATTTTAAAAGATCAACTCACCTATGCTCAGCTTCTCTTGAATTTGGCTCCTGAAAATATTTACCCATTGTTAGACACTTTAGATAACAATCAATGCAATTAGAAACAGAAACAACTTGTAAGCATCAGGAATCAAATTGTCCTAAACTGAATGCAAAAGTATTAAATCCTTAAATAATTTATTTTGTGTTTTTCTTCGTCCTAAGTCTTAAAACATACTACCACTTCCACTATTCCANAAAAAAACTTCATTATCAATATCTTTGCCACCGAACATATCACAAAGGTTGAAAGTCAGCACGTTGGAGTAGCCAATTGAATCCATCAGTCCAACGAGTTCTCGTGCAGTAGCACATACTCTCGGCTGCAAAAACAAAATTACAAGAATAATGTCAAAATATGCAACATAAATATTAATAGCATCACTATTCCTATGGCCAATCTTTCTCAGTTCTCCCAACTCAAGTAGGGCACCATGCAGCCCAATAAATAAAATTTGTAGTAGAAACCCGCTTTAGTACCAAAGTGTAACTACTGTTTTTATAAGCCAAATCATATGTAACTACTTTTACTCATAAAAACCAATCCTTACAGTAAACTAGAGCATCACAAAAGCGCATGTTGGATATTGATTAGTGACCTACCTACTGTTACCAAATCTGATTGTGTCTTTTTCCATAAGTTCATAATATCGTTGAGGTTCAATTGCAGAGTCCTGCAAAGGCGAAAGGAACTGTTAAACTAAATTCCTGCAAATACAACCAAATTTTAGCTTACTATACTACAAAACAGATGAAAAATTCATAATTAAAAGAACAAACAACATATATATATACATATATTATATATTTATATATCAATATGAGCCACTTACATTAATAAAAGTTTTATTTGTGCTTCCGAGGTCCATTATGTAAGGCCTATGACAGTGCACACAAGAAGTTAGATAAGAGATTTGAAATATTCACTATCCAGTTAGTGGAACTAACCACAAACGAACTTTGTCTTACCTTACTTGCTTTGATAATGTACCATCAGGTTGCTCCTTTTCTACTTGCCTGGCATGGCAGGAAAAAAAAAAAAAAAATTAGCTTCTGACAGAGAATGCAAATGGCAAAAATAAAACTGCAAAATTATGGATATACCGGAATTGTATAACCGCATGTTGCTTGCTGCAGGATGGGTGATCTGTAGGAATGTCTGCCACCCTTCTTTCCCTCCCAAAAAGGTAACAGCTTTGACGATGTATGTAAAGGGGTTCTGTTAATCATACATACATCTTAGAACAGAAGCACAATTAAAGGAAACCTTTTTGATCATCATGAAAAGATTTCCAAAGACATGGACTCATAACACTCAACAGAGAAATTGAATATTGACATTATAAGGTGAATTGAGCATGCACATGAAGGAAAGATAACTGAACCTTTTGCGTGCTTACAAGATATGGAAAATCACCAAAAACTATGTCATCACAGAAACAAGATGGAAAAGCATGGTTGGGAGTGCTAACCACTATGCAATGATATGTTCACCTAAGTAGTGGAACTTGCCTGGGTCTAGAATTTCACTAGGCAACTAAATAATACACAAGTCAATAAAACTTCACCACATTTTTATGTTGGAGGAATAAGATGCATGACCATCAAGAGGAGCAGTAATCAAAATTTTATGGTTCCATATTTTCAAGGAAGAAAATGAGCAAAAGCTAAAAATGTAAAAACAAAATTTCCACAAGTACTAAACACACCAATTTACAACCATTTATTTATGTGCAAAAGATATAAACAAACAATATTTTTTATATGAAGAGAAACTCCAAAACAATCAAATATTTCTTAATTGTCCAATCTCCATTACTCTCACCATCGCATCCAAGCCAATCAATGATCAGAACTTGAAGGAGATGTCTCTATTAGGAGAAGAGGTTGGGAATAACAGCAGGTTGCTAGTATCAACAATCAGTGTTAGAGGGAGAGGTTAAGTGCGTGATAGAAGAAATGATATGGACACAAAAACGTTGTTACAAACCTATGGTCACTTAAACAAGAAATAAAAAGTGAGTCCTAACTGTGGATTGCAGCCAAGGTCTTACAAAAACCAATAAGAATCTTCAGTTATTAGCTCTCCAGCCTCTCAACTTTAAGAATTATGGGCACAATTTGCAAAAAGGCTTAGAACAAGGGACTTTATGGTTTAGTGTATTCTTGAAAAAAGCAACCACACTCAGCACTCAGCAGCTTCTTCGTAATCATTCACTTGAACTCTAAGTGTTTTACCATTAAAAAGAATATGTAGGTTGCATGAAAGGAAGCAACAACAAGAAGATAACTTCCAGAATTAAGATTCAAAGACTTGCCATTCAAAACTTCACCACCCTTGAAAACATAAAGCCGCCATCTTACATCAGGTTTCCGCCCATCTGGAGGCTCGGTGAACAATAGTGTTATACCTGAAAAAAATAGCAACCACTCTAAACAACCAGTATCCATTTTCTTTTTCTTTTTTACAAGAGAAACAAATAGAAATGCACAATCTCGACATTGTATATATACAAACTGTTGGAGGATTAAAAATATAGTAATACTTGGTTTCCTAGTTTTTCAAGGGTGTGATCAAGTTTCCTAAATTAAGTGATATGGTTGTTCTTTAGTTTCTCATTGTGATTGGGGTTATTGTTGTACTTTTTAAAACCCTTTTAGGGTTATGATCAATGCATCTCATCCTCTCCCTATTATCTCAATATGGTATTAGAGCATCACCAGCCGTAGCTCAATTTCCCTGTTATTATATATACGTTGTCATATTGTTCGCTAAAGCCTTTTTGTTGTTCATGGTTTCTCCCTTGTTGGTTGGTATGATGTGATGCCTAAGTATTGATGTGGGCAATAGTATTTTTAATCATTCTTCAAGGGGAGCATCAAGACCCAAAAATTTAGAAATTTTGGCTCAAAATATGCCAAACTGATGTGCTATCCATTTGAAGGGGATTTTAAGATTATTGAAGAAGTTGAAGATCATAATTTAAAAAAAAAAAAAAATCAGGGCTTAAGGAGGTGTGGAACAATCATTCAAGGTGACACAATTTTATGTTTTGAAGTTCTTACTTATGTTTCTGAGTTATGTAACAAGCTGGGCATGAGGGTCATCTATGCTCCAACTAGAGGGTAAGTGTTGGAGAACAGAAGTATATTGTAATTAGGAGTTTCAGTTAATTAGAATATTTGGTTTCCATGTTTGTTTACGGTTCTGAGGTAGTTTCCTAAATTAAGTGATTTGGTTGTCCTTTAGTTTCCTAAAGTGATTAGGTCTGTACTCTATTTAAACCTTTTTGAGGGTTCTGATTATTCCATCTCCTTCTCCCTATTTTCTCAACGCAAACATTGACAATAAACAATATTGAGATTTTTTTTATCAAAACTGAAAGACATGAAGATCTCACCTTTGACTCTATTGGTTTCGGCAGCAAGCTTTCCAGATAGCTCAAATGAAGGTTTTTGCTGCAAGCAGCAGTAAAAGGGACAAAAAGTAAGCACAACTGCAACCTTTCACCATTCGAACAGATGATTTGCACTGAAATGCTAATACTAGGAAATAAAAGCAGTAAGGATAAACAAGATCTATCACAGCTTCACCTGGTAACTGAGAATAATTTGGCATGAATAACTAAAAAGTAGATGATAATAGTTATGATGTCAAGAAAGAATGCCACACCATGCTACACATTACTTACCTTTTGCTTTGCTTCCAAGGCCTCCTCAGCAGCCTTCATCATAGCTACTGGATCATTCTCATCATTCCTGCCCAAGTAAGCAACCAACAGCCCATCAAAAGCTACATCAAGGCTCATCGAAATAAAAGCAGTGCATAGTCAGACATTGAAAAAATAATAAATAACAGAGCCCGAACTCCAAAACATTATGTGAATCGAGATTAGTAAATTAACACGCATTTCTTGTTTGAAAGAAGTGCACTACAGCAACTATGCGATTTCTTATTTGATTCAATTTATATTAATATATCATAGTTATTTATTCCTCTATTATACTATTATCAGCTGGACAAGGATTAAGGGAGAGGGACAACACAAGCAAAATAAATTGGTCAAAAGAATTGTCGAATTTCAGTAAACAGGGTATACATACATCAAAAGCAATGAATTTCATTGAACAGAACTAAAAACTATACATGATAAGGGAACATTAATATGTAATGCAAAATGTATACTATGTTTCCAGTTGCATTAGAAACCTATTTGAGGTTTTTGAGAAATTAAGAAAATTTGGTAAATATTGCTTACACTGACCTTTCTCTCTTATTATTCACCAATTAAGAAAAATCGGAACGTTTTATTACTTTATTACAGCATGAGGGTGTAACTCTGTTAAATGAGTAAGAACATACTGGTTCCACTGACCTTTATCTCTTCTCATTCACTAGAACTAATAAATAGAGTGACTAAATATATCAAAGTGTAATAACAGTCCAGAAGAAAAATAAATTTGAACGAANACAATATTTTTTATATGAAGAGAAACTCCAAAACAATCAAATATTTCTTAATTGTCCAATCTCCATTACTCTCACCATCGCATCCAAGCCAATCAATGATCAGAACTTGAAGGAGATGTCTCTATTAGGAGAAGAGGTTGGGAATAACAGCAGGTTGCTAGTATCAACAATCAGTGTTAGNCTTCTCTTGAATTTGGCTCCTGAAAATATTTACCCATTGTTAGACACTTTAGATAACAATCAATGCAATTAGAAACAGAAACAACTTGTAAGCATCANGTTTCTCCCTTGTTGGTTGGTATGATGTGATGCCTAAGTATTGATGTGGGCAATAGTATTTTTAATCATTCTTCAAGGGGAGCATCAAGACCCAAAAATTTAGAAATTTTGGCTCAAAATATGCCAAACTGATGTGCTATCCATTTGAAGGGGATTTTAAGATTATTGAAGAAGTTGAAGATCATAATTTAAAAAAAAAAAAAAATCAGGGCTTAAGGAGGTGTGGAACAATCATTCAAGGTGACACAATTTTATGTTTTGAAGTTCTTACTTATGTTTCTGAGTTATGTAACAAGCTGGGCATGAGGGTCATCTATGCTCCAACTAGAGGGTAAGTGTTGGAGAACAGAAGTATATTGTAATTAGGAGTTTCAGTTAATTAGAATATTTGGTTTCCATGTTTGTTTACGGTTCTGAGGTAGTTTCCTAAATTAAGTGATTTGGTTGTCCTTTAGTTTCCTAAAGTGATTAGGTCTGTACTCTATTTAAACCTTTTTGAGGGTTCTGATTATTCCATCTCCTTCTCCCTATTTTCTCAACGCAAACATTGACAATAAACAATATTGAGATTTTTTTTATCAAAACTGAAAGACATGAAGATCTCACCTTTGACTCTATTGGTTTCGGCAGCAAGCTTTCCAGATAGCTCAAATGAAGGTTTTTGCTGCAAGCAGCAGTAAAAGGGACAAAAAGTAAGCACAACTGCAACCTTTCACCATTCGAACAGATGATTTGCACTGAAATGCTAATACTAGGAAATAAAAGCAGTAAGGATAAACAAGATCTATCACAGCTTCACCTGGTAACTGAGAATAATTTGGCATGAATAACTAAAAAGTAGATGATAATAGTTATGATGTCAAGAAAGAATGCCACACCATGCTACACATTACTTACCTTTTGCTTTGCTTCCAAGGCCTCCTCAGCAGCCTTCATCATAGCTACTGGATCATTCTCATCATTCCTGCCCAAGTAAGCAACCAACAGCCCATCAAAAGCTACATCAAGGCTCATCGAAATAAAAGCAGTGCATAGTCAGACATTGAAAAAATAATAAATAACAGAGCCCGAACTCCAAAACATTATGTGAATCGAGATTAGTAAATTAACACGCATTTCTTGTTTGAAAGAAGTGCACTACAGCAACTATGCGATTTCTTATTTGATTCAATTTATATTAATATATCATAGTTATTTATTCCTCTATTATACTATTATCAGCTGGACAAGGATTAAGGGAGAGGGACAACACAAGCAAAATAAATTGGTCAAAAGAATTGTCGAATTTCAGTAAACAGGGTATACATACATCAAAAGCAATGAATTTCATTGAACAGAACTAAAAACTATACATGATAAGGGAACATTAATATGTAATGCAAAATGTATACTATGTTTCCAGTTGCATTAGAAACCTATTTGAGGTTTTTGAGAAATTAAGAAAATTTGGTAAATATTGCTTACACTGACCTTTCTCTCTTATTATTCACCAATTAAGAAAAATCGGAACGTTTTATTACTTTATTACAGCATGAGGGTGTAACTCTGTTAAATGAGTAAGAACATACTGGTTCCACTGACCTTTATCTCTTCTCATTCACTAGAACTAATAAATAGAGTGACTAAATATATCAAAGTGTAATAACAGTCCAGAAGAAAAATAAATTTGAACGAAAAATATATTTAATCAATTGTTCACCAAAGCTGTAAACAGTAATTTTAAAAGATCAACTCACCTATGCTCAGCTTCTCTTGAATTTGGCTCCTGAAAATATTTACCCATTGTTAGACACTTTAGATAACAATCAATGCAATTAGAAACAGAAACAACTTGTAAGCATCAGGAATCAAATTGTCCTAAACTGAATGCAAAAGTATTAAATCCTTAAATAATTTATTTTGTGTTTTTCTTCGTCCTAAGTCTTAAAACATACTACCACTTCCACTATTCCACATTAACTCCTTGGTGTGAGTTAAGCGGCAAGGAAATGAATAAGAAATCATAAAAAAATTACAATACTACCCAAACAACTATTGAAAGCAATACATATCTTCGGAGTTTTCACAAAGAAAAAGATATTTGAAATGAAAGTTATGAAAAATAAATCTCTGCAAGACAACTTTTGCCAATCTAAATAATATGAAAAACCGCTTGACTGCATTCATCAGTCAAAATTTAAGAATCAATAATTTTCAGTGACAGAATAAAGTTATTGGGGGTAAGGCATTTGAAGGAGTGGATATCACCAGACACCTCATCACGAGCTCTGGTATCGGCAGCTGGTTGAGGTGAATGAGATCTATGTATGTTCTTGTTATGCCGATCCAATGGAGAGGTAGACCGCCCATGCCTTGATCTTGAAGACCTATGATCAGTACCGTTTTTCCCCGACCTTCTCTCCATTCTCTCACTCTCAGCTTCCCTCTCGGGACCCTTTTCCCTTTGCGTACTTCTATCACTCCCTCTGCCATGACTCCTTTCGCGGTCCTTCTCAATTACTCTCTCCTCGTCTCTGGTATCACCAGCAGGTTGAGGTGAGTGAGATCTATGCCTACTCCTGCGTTGCCGATCTGATGGAGAAGTACCATGTCTTGATCTTGAAGATTTACCATCAGTATCATCTTTTCTTGCCCGTCTCTCCTTCCTATCACTCCCAACATCTCTCTCTGAACCCCCTTCCTTCTGTAAATCCCTATCCCCCCTATCACTATTCCTTTCATGTCCTCTCCCAGTCTCTTTTTCAGCTTGAGCTCTTCTCAACCTTTTTGTCCGGGGAGAAGGAGAGCGAGGAAGAGGAGAGGGGGACCTTGCATGCTTTGGAGACTTAGGGTGACTCGAATGTTTCTCTCTAGGCAGAGAACTATCTCTGTGGGACTTCCTATGTCGAGTAGGTGATCTTTCTGTTCTTGATGGACTCTTCCTAGGTGGGCTCCTCCTATGAGGAGCAACTGGGGATTCTGAATGATTTGTCAGGTTACGCCCCATCAATGAACTCGCAAATGCACGAGTGGACTTCTCCTGGAAAAGAAAAATTGAGAAACAAACTAGAAGTTAGAACTTCAAAGACTACCCGGAAAATACTTGTCTAAAACCTAAAAACTATAATGTGATATAAATTCGAAGAACACATAAAGCTCAATGTGGTGCACTAAATTCAGCATATCACCAATTGTTTGTTCATGGAAAAGCTAAATAAAGAAAATTCAACCATAATGACATTTTATATGTTGGGTTAAAAAAATCAAAAATCCGAAGAGCTCATCAACAAAGCCATCTACAAGGCTTACCAAGACATCAAATTGACCAGCTCACTGAAGCATTAACTAAATTCATATCAAGGCTTTACTTTCATACTGGACTGCAAGCTAACAATGCAATATCGCACTTCGCACTATAAGTTTGTTAGGAGACCAATAAATTCTCTCCAAATTTAAGTTATACTCACACAGACACACAAATAGCAAGAAGAAAACGTGAATGTATAGCTGAAAACCCTAAGCTCTGTTGGTTCCATGAATTTCAAAACCCAATTATTCTTTAAGCTGATGGTAAGAACCAAATCTACTTACCCCGAGACAGAGTCCTTTGCTTTCACCCTCAACGACAATGGCGACCTTGAAGCTTCTCAAAGTCCGATTCCTCTCTCTGCCTGAACTATGGAGCACGAATATGGGGAGTTGGGGACGACTGACGACGAAAGCCTAGGCGGTGTAGGAACTAGGAATCAGAAGAGAGAGTGAGAGTGTGCAAGCCCAAGCCCAAGCCCAAGCCCAATCCCAATCCCTAATTGTTTGCTTGGAAACGTATCCGTTTAGTGTTGCATCATCATTGGAATTTGGAACATAAAATTAGGTTTATCCGGATAATCGATTACCCAAAAAAATATGTTTATATACTTAAGAAAATTAAAATATTATATATTGAAATTTGCCTAAATTACAACTTTAATCCATGAAATTTGGAACAATTATTATTTTGATCATGTGCTTTTAATTTTATCGAATTGTATCTTAGTACTTTAAATATTTTGCTAGGGGTGGGCATTGGCCGGATTGGTGCCCAAACCATAGAAAATCTGGAAAAATGGAAATGAAAATATATAAAAGTATAAAAAATTAAACCTAAAATCTAATTAAAAATATATATATTAAGTTATTTGTAAGTGGGCCGATTGGTTTGGTTTCGGTCGGTGGAGGCCCAAAACTAAAACCGGCCCAATTATACTCGATTTGGCAGCTTGACTGTGGCGGGCTTACTTGCACTAATGTGGACTTGACCCAACCCGACCCGACCAATCGACCCAGATGGGTTGGTTGGTTTTTTCGGGTTCGTGCCCAAACCTACATTTTGTAATCAAGAATAAATTAACAATTAACTTTTTCCAATTAACAGACAAAATGATCTCGTGGATAGACTTAATTTGAAAATCGCCAAATTGAATGGATCAATTGAAACATTGGTCCAAGACGAAAAACCATTGTTTGACTTTACTTAAAAAGAATACCCCCCTCCATATTTAGGGGAAATGATCATTCAACACCTTTTAATAAACAAATTAAAAGAATACTAAACCCTATCCTAATTAACAAACAAATTAAAAAACATTGGTCATTCAAACAATTATAGGGCAGTTCAAATGAAAAAATTATTGGGTATATCTGATACACTGCCACGAGCTGGTCAATTTGATGTCTTGGTAAGCCTTGTAGATGGCTTTGTTGATGAGCTCTTCGGATTTTTGATTTTTTTCACCCAACATATAAAATGTCATTATGGTTGAATTTTCTTTATTTAGCTTTTCCATTAACAAACAATTGGTGATATGCTGAATTCAGTGCACCACATTGAGCTTTATGTGTTCTTTGTTGTTTTATTCGAATTTATATCACATTATAGTTTTTAGGTTTTAGACAAGTATTTTCCGGGTAGTCTTTGAAGTTCTTGAAGTACGCAAAGGGAAAAGGGTCCCGATAGGGAAGCTGAGTGAGAGAATTTGGGATGGGCGCGGTGCGGTTTGACTCACTTTTCCCCCGAAACCGTGTGCTGCGCCGGACATTAATACACGGTGCGGTTCGGTGCTTAAAACCGTGAAAGAAATAAAAAAACCAAACCAAACCAGACCATTCAAGGTGCGGTTCTCCACCACAGTTCTGGGCCTAATTGTCTATTATTCACTCGTCTTGCTTCTGATGTTGGGGGTCCATCCCTCCTAAACCCTAAATGCAGTAAATAAGAGAAGGCAATGAACAAATCTAAATGATGCACAAATGCACAATATATAAACAAATCTAAATGATGCGCAAATGCACACTATATAAACAAATTTGAATGATGCACAAAATATAAACAAATCTGAGAGATGCACAAGTACAACATATAAACAAATCTAAAAGATGCACAACATATAAACAAATCAATTCAGTTCCTTAAAACAAATCAATTTATTTCCTAAGTCACTTTCTTTTGGCAAATTAGTGTAATCTACAGTGCTAATTGATTAAATTCACTATCTTGTAACAAATCAATTCAGTTCCTAAGTCACTTTCTTTTAGCAATTACACAAAAATCCCTAATTGATTGAATTTCGAAACTTGCAACAATTACACAAAAATCCCTAAATTTGATTCTTTGAATTTGAAACCCTAGTTTGACTGTTTTAGAGTGAGAGACAGAGATGAGAGACGAGACTTCATAGTGAGAGAGATGACATACATACCTGTTCAGATTAGAAGCTGCGAGCCTGCGAACCTGCGACCCTGCAACCTTTGAGTCTTCGACAGAGATGAGAGGCGAGAGGCGAGAGAGTGAGAGAGATGACTGAGAGCTGCAATTACACAAAAATCCCCAAATTAGAATTCCAAACCCTAGTTTGAAATTCGAAACCCTAGTGACAGATGAGAGACAAAGATGAGAGGGTGAAGTATAAGAAACGAGAGAATGAGAGATGAGACATTGAGACTTAGAGTGAGAGAAACCCTAAATGCGACATACCTGTTCAGTTGTGATTTGCGAAGCCTGCGACGGTGCGACCTTCTAGTCTTCGACAGAGATGAGAGGCGAGAGGCGAGAGAGTGAAAGAGATGACTGAGAGCTGCAATAATTGCAGTGCAATTACACAAAAATCCCCAAATTAGAATTCGAAACCCTAGTGACAGATGAGAGGGTAAAGTCTGAGAGACGAGAGAAAGAGAGATGAGACATTGAGACTTGAGAATGAGACAATGAGACATACCTGTTCAGTTGCGATTTGCGAAGCCTGCGACAGTGTGACCTTCTAGTCTTCGACAGAGATGGCGAGAGAGAGAGAGAGAGAGAGAGGCCAGCGCGAGAGAGCTGAGTGAGTTGAGTGAGTCGGTGACTGAGAGCTCAGAGTCAGACTGAGAGAGATAGTGAGACTGAGACTGTGAGGCTGAAAGAGAGAGGGCGGCGCGAGATTGGGGTTTGGTTTATGTTTTAGGCCTTCTACAATGGAATCCCCAAATATCCAATACCCAAATCAATTTTAGGGATCAAAAAGTGTAAAAATATAGATTTTGGGACAATGATATTGATACCCAAATATGAAAATATTAATATTTAACTCATTTACTTAATTTTAAAATTGATTAAGTGTCCGTTAATTAAATATTTAAAATATTTTATAGGAAATTAGGATTAAATACTAAATCCCAATAATTTTTTGGTATAACATGAAGACCATATAATATTTCAATTGAACTACCAAATTTAAATGTAGTTTTTTAGATTATGTCACAAATATGTTGGCCCCTTTGATTTGAGTATTTTTTATTTGACATTTTTATTCTTTGGTCCACATATGATGAGTGTTAGTTAAAATTTATAAGGTTTTGACAAAATTGTTCTTGAAGCTTTTATATTATCTTGAAAATTTGCTAATGTAGTCTCAACTTCACATTTAGTTGTGACTGTATGACACTCACAACTTCAAATTTAGTTGTGACTGAACGACAGTCACATCTAAGTTGTGAGACAGTCCCAGTTAAGTTGTGACTTAATTGAATTTTTTTTAGATAAATTATATTACAATATAGTATAAATAGAAATCAAAACAATACTTTAACTTAAAATAATATATAGTATAGTGGTGTGAATTGTCTCTTTCAATTTACCAAGACAGTCACAGTTAAGTTGTGACTGGATTGAATTTTTTTTTTAATACAATATAGAATAAATTAATGTAATATTTATGATGTAATATTATTTTTATTTTTTATTGTAGTGGCATGTGATGTAATATTTGTAAATTGTAATACCTTTTACTTTATTAATTTGTTTGACTTTTCAACTGGTACCTAAACTAAAAAGTCATTGAAATTTAGTAGTTAAAATCAATGGACCTAATATTTTATGATTAAGAATATTATATCATTGTTAATAATTTAATTAGTTTTTCAAAATGACACCAATATTAATATTAAAATATTAAAAACGTTAAACACAATACAATTTATTTCATTTCACAATACAAACACATAAACTAAACAACATGGGCCCCTCAAGCATGTGGTGCGCCTCCCGCTTGGATCCATATGTGCTCAATCAAATTTTCCTGCAAGTGTTCATTCACACACCTATTTCTAATCAAATTGCGACGGACATTCTCCTCAGGTAAAGATGATGGAGGCCCACCTTGTATGCTTGGTTCCACGCCGTCATACTCTGATTCTGCTCTTCTAATCGCCTCTTCCACGTTAAACTCCTGCCAGGCTGGATCATCTTGTTGTCACCATCATTAACAATCATATTGTGCAATATTATGCACGCTTTCATGATATAACCCATATCATCCATATCCCAATAACGAGTGGGTCGTTTGATAATCTGCCATCGGGCTTTTAAAATCTCAAACGCCCTCTCCACATCCTTACGGAAGCCCTCTTGTTTTCTCGCAAACAACCTGTGAGGTTCCGAAACTGGATTGCGTATTGATGAAATTAGAGTCGCCCACTTAGGGTAGATCCCGTCAGCAAGATAGTATGAGATTTTGAATTCCACATTATTGACACTATATTTCACCTTGTAGGCTCTTCCAGATATCTCCCAATCAAAAAGGTGTGAGCAGTCCAACACGGTAATGTCATTGTTAGAACCCGGAAATCCCAAATTTGCATGCCAAATTCACGTGTCGTATGAGGCAACTGCTTCCAAAATAACGGTAGATGTATGATAGTGCCCACGATAGTGATCTTGCTTAGCCATGGGGCAATTTTGCCACACCCAGTGCATGCAGTCTAAGCTTCCAATCATTCCTAGAAATCCTCTCTGTCGCCCCTTTCGCATGAGTCTTCTCATATCCTCCAAGTTAGGTCTGCGGAGATACTCCTCCTCATAGACGTGGGTGATGGCTCGACAGAACCTATATAGTGCATCTTTTATGGTGCCCTGGCTAATGGTTAGTAGCTTTGCAACCCCATCGAGGGGTTGGCTCTACGCCATCACTCTCAATGCCGCAGTCACCTTCTGATGGGGTGTGCAACCAAGTCTACCGAGGGCATCTGGCCTGGATTGGAACCAATCATTATGGAGGCACACATCGTTCAGAATCTTGTTGAATAGGGGTTGATGCATACGGAAGCGCCTTCGAAACGTCACTGTGTCTTCTATCGGTGCAGGGATGAAGTAATTCTACATCAACCTCTCGTGAGCGACTTCCCTATGCCGACATGTGTAACGCCAACGAGAACACGTACCACCGTGACGTGGACTTGGGGCGACGACTGATTGCCCCATGGACATAATTACACACCACATCAGCTTTCTGCCTTCCTCTACCCTCTCGTAACTAGTATCGGAATCGTTATACTCGATCTCGGGAGGACTCTAAGATGACAATGAAGATGATGCGTAGTTGAAAGGATTCATTGAAGTTTTGATCGGATGATAAATTATCCTGAATAGATAAAAACTATGTGAATTTCAATTGACGAAGTTATCACAATTTATAGAGAGTTCATAATAATAGGGTACGTGACCTATCATTTCATGCAGGGTTAGTGAATAGTCACTTTATGTAGGGTACATGAATAGTCACTTTATGCAGGGTACGTGAATAGTCATATCATGCAGGGTGCGTGAATAGTCACTTCACACAGGGTACGTGAATAGTCACTTCATGCAGGGTACGTGAATAGTCACTTCATGCAGGGTACATGAATAGTCACTTCAAATCCACTACATAATTCAAATCCTACCGGTAGGGGAATAGTCACTTTAAACATAATAATTCAAATCCTAAACATAATTTAACTCTCAAGCATAATAAAAACATAATTCAACTCTCAGACATAATAAAAACATAATTCACATCTCAGACATAATAAAAACATAATTCAAATTCATTAATTATTTGGAGGGTACCCTGGGTATAACTGGTTGAGGTCGGTCATATCCGAGTAGTATCCGGCTGAACTAGAGGTAGCAAGTGCACGTCTTCTTGCAATTATTTCAGCTTGCTTTGATCCCCAATACTCTCTTTGCATGTCATTCATGTTTGTCAAGTCTTTGTCCATAATCTGACCTTCCTCCCACTCTATCGCCCTCTCAAGCTTCACATG
The DNA here is from genome assembly GCA_003254865.1 of Dryas drummondii. NCBI lineage: Eukaryota > Viridiplantae > Streptophyta > Magnoliopsida > Rosales > Rosaceae > Dryas > Dryas drummondii. Next base: position 51,021 of record QANW01010464.1, on the reverse strand, counting down.
TTCTCTTGCTTCTCTCGCCCTTTCTCTTGCTTCCTTCGTCTTTTCTCTTGCTTCCCATGCCATGTTTCTTGCCACTTCTCTTTATTGCCTCGCCCTTTCTCTGTCATGTCTCATTTCCTCAGCTACACGTGACCTATCATTATATTCGTCAATTGCCTCCAACATATGAATTTGGTGGGGATCAGCTGCCTTGGCCCGCTTTGCTTTATTTCTTCCTAGTGGCCTTGGGCGTGATGGGCCTACCGGTTGCCATGATGGTGGATCATCATCTGTATCAAGGCAAGTCTCATCTTGATCATCCGGTGTGTAATCGGTCGGTGCGTCCTGATCTCTGACCCGCACAGTTGAATTTGCAGCTGAGTACTTGACGCATTCTTTTAAATCCTTCCAAACGTGGAGCATGCTAAACTTTTTTTCCATTGTTCTTGTCTTTATATATCTCAAGTGCGTCCGCAAACTACAAAAATTATGGCACATGAATAAATTATCAAGTATCAACAATGGAATAAACATACAACATTCAATTAAATATATATTCAAAAAATAAAACTTACCACATCGTCTGAATTCGCATCGCTTTGACGTCTCCTTTCGGCATCCAAAAACGAGGCATAAAATTTGTTGCAAAAGGCGGCAATGTCCTTCCACCGTGATCTAATTGCGCCCATCGTTCTGCCCGTTGATGTGCCCAAATTACGCTGAAAAACAATGTAAACTTCGGCGCAGAATACAACATTTTTTTGTTGTGCACCGAGTTCCGAATTTGGAGACTTCTCTAGCCAAGTTTGAACTAGAGCAATATCTTCATCTTTGGCCCAACCACGACCTCTAACCATATTGAATTCACTAAATTTGATGAAAATGTGGTGTAAAAGAAAGGAAGATGTGAAGAAAAAAATAAGAAGAATGAGGTTTATATAGAATTTTTGGTGTACTAGCCGTTATAAAATTAAAGGAAATTTAAAAAAAAAATTATGAAATTTTTCGAAATTTTTTGACAATTTTTTCAATATTTATTATTATTATTATTTTCAAAAATAACATCTAAATTTTATGGGCCGTTGATCTTCAACGGCACACACATCTTGACCATTCATTTTGAAATGGCCCACAAGGCCCACCTTTTCTGGGCTATTGGCAAGGAGCCGTTGCAAAATTATCTCATTTGGGAATTACTTCTCTCATTTGGGAATTGATGAAGATGCATGCAGGAGCTGCATGGGTTGTCAGCTGATGTGGGAGTATCAACTTTAGACGAAGCTCTAGTGGGTCCCGCAGCTTGCCATCACGTGAATGAGAGAAGGGTTCAGTTTTTTATTTTTTGTGGGCTAACCATTCATTTTGGTTTTGGGTATAGTTTATACCCAAAATTGGGGATAGTTTTTGGGTCTCAAAAATTATGGGGATCACATTCCGACCCATTGTGAATGGACTATACCTATTTTATACCCAAAAATTGGATTTGGGGTTTAGTTTCAGGCTGCATTGTGGAAGGCCTTAACCTTTTAGGTTTGTGTTTTACTGTTGTAGTGAATTAAGTTTTTTATTTTTTGGGGTTTAGAACTTTAGATTGGGGTTTCCTTTGGGATTTCGTCTTTTTATTAAATTTTGCATATGTTTTAATGATTTATAAAAATTATAAAACATATGTTTTGGGTTTTGGCAAGATTGGGGTTTCGTCTTTTTATTACATTTACATATGTTTTAATGGTTTATAAAAATTATAAAACATATGTTTTGGGGTTTGGTAAAATTGGGGTTTCGTTTGGGGTTTGGTCTTTTTATTACATTTATATATGTTTTATTGTTTCATTTCTATAGCAGCCAAAAAATGCTATAAAATGGTTTTTATAGCATTTTGTCAAATGCTAAGTTAGACCATGCTATAGAAAGTTTTTTATTTTTTATAGCATTTATGCCTTGCTATGAAGAAATGCTAGGAAATGTTATTTATAGCATTTCTTTAATGTCGTTAAAAGATGCTATTAAATACTATTCATAGCATTTATCAAATGCTATTTTGAAAAGATATCATAGGTTTTACATAGCCTTTATCAAATGCTATTTATAAATGCTATAAATATTTGTAGTAATGCTATTTATATTGCAAATTAAGTAATCAATGGCCTGTGGAACAGAGCAAAAATCAATCTTCTTAAATTTTTGTTTTTATATATTAATAAGACCTCCCTTTTATAATGTTACAATCAATGTTGAGGGAAAAACTAAAACCCTACTACAACTAGAACGACAACAAGCATTTCCAAACAAGAACAAGAAAGAAAAGACATCCAAGCATAGAAAACATTACTGCTGACAAGTGAACACAACTACAAAAACAAATTATGCCTTTGCTTTTCCAGCTTGGAGAGATTGTATCCTCTGTTGCACTTTTAAATCTACAAAATAACATATCCAATAGAAGCAACTTAACTCACACACAACATGCACTTCCACTCTAATCCATGCCACAAACACTCATAAACCAAGAACTTCAAGTATAACATCCATCAGCTTGACAACTTCAATTTCATTCTAAATGCTTCCAGCTTTAGTGTGAGCTGTACATGTAGCTTGCTGTCTACAACCTGAATAAAAAGAAAATAATCAATTCCAAACTACCTAAAGATTTATGTGAAATTTAGTATCTGAAAAATTATGCGGAACATAAATAGTACTTGAAGGTCACATTGTCTTGGGAATCCTAGCCATTGCAAATTTGAGGCTTGCAATCTTTCTGCAATTGTCACGGATATTAATAATCATTTCAGCATATATGTAATTCTCTCGAGAGACTAAAAAATGAAAATCGAAGCATTGCATATATATAAAAGAAAGTAAAGCACACTAATGATAAACCATACACATGCAAAGGGAGTAGCTATTTGGCTGGTGATTGAATGAATCTACCATTAAAGATTTTGCATAAAACTAGACCTTGATTGGTGTTAAAAAGAGGTTATAAGAAAAGTTGCACTACTCTAATTGCAGTAAGAAATATATTCATAACTCTTAAATTTTATTTTTGTTTGACTTTAATTTAGCCATATATTATAAATCTATTTTTTTATTTGACCTTTAATTTTAGCATTATATTTAAAGGTCGTATCAAATAAGTGGCACAACTGCTTATTGAAGAATCTCTTCAAGCAAGCTTGTGGGTTTTCACGTGTCAACCATCCTACCCTAAGAATTGACCAAACTTTGACTCATTCTTCATAGCTTATACAATGTATGTCAACATTCATAAGGTCACCCATCTAACCACTACCTAAGATTAAGTGCTCTGTGCTCTGAAAATAAAAAAACTGAAGAGGAATTGTAAAAGTTCACACCAAGCAGACAATTGTTAGTAATAAAAGATACTTTAAAGAGGGGGGGAGAAGCAAGTCAGGCAGATACTTACTCTTGCCATGTAAAAGGAAGGAAACTGTGAAAAAGCTTTTGAAAGAATATCATTAGTCACTTAAAAACTCACCATAATTAAAGAACCAAACTAAAAGAAAGCTTCATTATACAAACAATTAACCTTTAACAATTTAATTTGCACAAGAATTAGCGCTCTTCACATGCTTTAGAGCTAAGTCTAATGTTCATATATGTGTGCCATAGGCCCATAAAACTGATCAAGTGCTTAAAATATTGCTACCCATTACACCAAGAAACATAATTCAAAACTAAAGCCATAACTAATCTAATTAATAATGTGAAAAACTTAGCTGGACATTTAAACCAAGCTTAATTAGCATATTGAGGATGAACAATGACCATAAACTGATATTAGACAATAGCCAGTTAGCTCAGTACTTATTCACATGACACATTACACACACACCCCTTCATCCGGTCCTTCACTTACGAGGATACCGTGCTAGTTTTGCGAAGTTAAGGGCTTCCGGCAGAGTCAGCAGCTTTGTCCTTGTGCGGGATGCCGATAGTGTTTTCTCCACTCGCTGGATCTCTTTCAGCTCTCTCTCACTCAGCAGCAACCGACTGTAGGTACCTGCATTCACAAAATATACACATGGTCAGCGATATACAATCATCGGAGTACACCCAATGACATAATACATAGGTAAAGCGCTGCACCTAAGGTTTGCATGGCCATGGCCACGCTCTGCAACCTCCCAGTTGCCGAAGGCCTAAACGAACCTCTTATACCAAGATTTCTGCGACATGGGGTTGCCGTAAAAGAACTGTCGGAATGGCCCCGACGTCCATGAGCCGCACCCGTACCAACCCCTGCCATTTTTCTGCCCACTCATCATGAAGAGGTTGGTGAATTAGGCATATGTAGGCTCCTCTAACCGGCACACCTTCTACACCATGTACATACTGGAGAGCAGCCTCCAGAAGTTGAGGTTCAGCTGACAAACTGCCAACCCCAGCCACGCTCCCATCTCCTAAACCCTTGCCGCGCTACCATCTCCTGCATCCATTCGGTATTTGCATCACCCGGCCTAGAGCTCTCGTCCCCTTCGCCCTTAGAGACTCTCCAAAAGTGTCCCTCACGACCTCCACCCTAACTTGCAGCTTCTCGCCCCCACTACCTTCGGACTCCCCCGACTCCTTGCTGGACCTAGACAGCATTAGCACCATTGGCACAGCCTCAGCCTCTCCGCCAGCGGGATGTGGTCCACCGGCTTCTACTCCGCTACTTTCCTTATGCGGACCTACCACCTCATCTTCGACTTTCTCCAAGTCTTGGGCTTTCAGTGTTGTGGGACTGGAGAGCTCCACAGACGGTGTGCTATCCGGCACAGTATCCCCGGAGAAGGCGTTGCCAAAGTCTACTTGGTCACTACCACGCGGAAGACATTTGCAATCCCACAAACACAAACGCTTAGCTTTCGATCTAAACCTACCTATCACTCAAAACCAAACCCAGCACCCGTGTTCTTGCCCAAACGCAAGAACATTCATACTAAACTCATACAAAACAGCCTTCTAGATCCAAAAAATTCAACCAAAATTCATGTTATTTCATAGTTTGGTACTAACCTTACCTTGATTTGTTCGGATTGAAGAGGGGATTACTTTTCTCTTCTTCACCGACGTTTGAATCTTCACGCACTAGCCGGAAAGTCACAAACTCTATCTGATTCTTAACTGGCAACAATGATGTTTGTGAGCCAAATCAAGGCTTGACATCTCTTATACCGAACCCTAGGGCTCATCTTGGCCGTTTGACCCTTTTGTTTGCCTCACCAGATCCTAACACGTGGCATCCACGGTACACCACAACTCCCGTACCCCATGTTCGCACTAGCTCACTCGTGTCATTAAAGGAGGAATAGTGATTGGCTACGACTGTAGGGACACTGGATGCGAAAATAAGTAAATTCATGTTATATTATCTTTCTCATTTTTTTTTTCAGGGTTTAAATTTTGTTATTTTCTACTTCGTTCAGTCCTTGCATATTTTATGTTTTCAATTTCAGATCGTATGAAAAAAGTTTTAGAACTCAGTACGACAATGGTTGCAACATACATCGGGAATGTTTACCAATGCAAAAAATTGTGGGATTATTTGAAGAAACATGCAACAAAAGAGCTTTTTCAAGGCTCTAAACTTGTTTTTTCTATAGCCAAGTTGGGGTTTGAGTATATAAAAACTTTCCACGTTGCTAGAAGCTGTATGTGTTATATCGCCGGCATGTAGTTAGAGGTAATTTTTCATCTTGATGTAATTATTCATGTCTTGAATATCTATAATTTAGTGATTTAACCTGTTAATATTGGGTGTAGAGAGTCTCATCCAACCTCTTGCGGTGGTTGTGAGCACGGGTCAGCACACGTTCGGCCATTGCGACCCAGGTGTCGTCGTCACAATCACCACTTCTTTTTTCAGCGAAAGAAGATATGGGCTCGGATTGGCTCGCCTTGAAACCGACCCAGAAACACACCCCGATGACCCGACCCTCTGTGAGTTTGCCGTCGACGAACAGACCAACTTCTCAGCTCTTCTCCGCCGGTCAAGACACTCCGGTTCACTACACCAACCCAGCTCGCTCGAGTTGCTCGTCATCTACCTCCGCAGCCGAGTACTCTTCGCCTGCTGCTGCTGCTTCTTCTTCGTCAACTTCGCCTCTTCCGTCTCCACTCACTTCCCGTGATTGCACATCTCTAATCGGACTTATATTCTTAGACAGCTTCGAACCGTCCACGTGTTCCTGATCTGCCACTCGAGTTGCTCGTAGTCTGCTCTGACTAAGTGAATGAGTCAAAAAGTTGCTCGAACCCGCTGCCACCACTAACGAAATGAGTTGATTCACTTGAGTTGCTCGGACCCGCTGCCACCACTAGGACTTCACTACTGTGCCAAGACCAGTTGGTCCTGTTGTTGACTTTCTTCACGCTATAATGGCGAAAGAGAATCCTTCTACTCCTAAGTTCTCTTGTTGCTTTAAATTCTTCTGACATTGAGGTTAATCCAAATCAACGTCTCAATTATGTTTTGTTGAATGAGTTCAATTATCTTCCTTGGGCTAGAGCTGTCATACTTGCCCTTAGAGGAAGATCCAAGCTCGGTTATGTCAATGAGGTCATACAGATGCCTGAAGTCACCTCTCCTACATACGAGTCTTGGCTATGCAAGGACCAATTGGTCATGTCTTGGCTACTTAACTCCATGGAGCGCAAGATTGCTGAAATTTTCAGCTATTCAGAATCTTCTATGCATCTTTGGAAGTATGTCAAAGAGATGTATGGAAATTAGAACAACTCTGCTTGAGTTTTTCAACTTAAGAGAGATATTACCAGCTTGCAACAGGAGAGCAAGTCTTTTGTACAACATCTTGGCAGCTTGACAAGCATGTGAAATTAGTTAGATGTTTATCAACCTCACACCACAGATGCTACTGTGTTGTTAAAGAGGGCTAAGGAGGACAACATTTTTCAATTTTTGGCAAGTTTGAGTTCAGAATTTGAAGACCTGAGAAGCCACATCCTTATGAATTCTAAGCTCCCTTCTTTCACAAGTGTTTGTGCTACTATTCAAATAGAAGAAATATGAGAAAAGGTGATGAATATGGAGACCAAAACTAATATGCCTAAGACTAGGGCCTATGTCTCGAATCACAAGCGTGTTGAAGAAAGAGTCTACAAGGGCAAGCGACCTGATTTAAAATGCAACTATTGTGATGGGGTTGGGCATATTAGGGATACATGTTGAATTCTCCATCCAGAATTGAAGCCAAAATTCTCGAAGGAAAGCAAGGGTCCTCAGAAGAGTTCAAACAACCCCCTTCACAAAGCAAATCATGCAGCTGCATCTTCTAAGGGAATGCTGAATTTCACTGCCAACCCAGCAGCATTGATCAATGAATTTGCGGCATATCTTCACAAGAAATAGTTGTATGGTGAATGTGAGGAAACGACCATGCCTGGAAATGAAAATCATATTGCACTTCTCGGCAAGTTTGCTGGTTTTCTTGCAAAAACTAATTGTGTTCCACATGGAGACGTTCCAGGTATCATGAATTCCTTCTCAACTGCTCTTAATGTTAGTCTTGTGCATGATTATTAGATTATAAATTCAGGAGCCACAAATCACATGACAAACCACCTTACAACATTACATGATTTTGAAAAAATGACCACTCATTCTCATGTGTCTGTAGCAAATGGCAAAGGTGCTTCAGTTTTGGGGAAAAGAAATAAATTTAATCTCAAATCATATCGAGTTAGTAGCACTTTATGTTCCTTCCTTTCCTTGTCAATTTTTATCTGTTGGAAGAATCACAAACTCTTTAAATTGTCTTGTCATTTTCTCCCCTCACAATGTCATTTTTCAGGATCTCACCACCAAGAAGACGATTGGTGAAAGTTTTCTTTTTTTGAACGGACTATATTACCTATCCAAAGATTTCAAGACTTCCAAGATTTTTCAAGTTAGTTTGAGTTTAGCACAAGACTAACAACTTTGGCACCAATGTCTGGCCCATCCATCCGAAAAAATGTTGTCTTTTTTGTTTCCAAACCTGTGCAAAACCAAAAGTCAATGTGATGTGTGTCATTTGTCAAAATTTTCCAGGTTGCCTTTTACTTCTTCCATGTCTCGGACTAATAATCCTTTTGAAATCGTCCATTCAGACATTTGGGTTCCAGTTCTTGAGTCTTTTGATGGATATAGGTATTTTGTAACATTCGTGGATGATTTTACATGGATCACTTGGTTATATCTTTTGAAATTTAAAAAGGAAGTTGCAAATGTATTTAACGATTTTCATAAACTTGTTACCACTCAATTCTCATATCATATTCATATTTTAAGATCTGATAATGGCACTGAATATATGTCCCATAATATGTCACAATACTTGAGCACACATGACATTCTTCACCAAACAAGTTGTGTTGATACACCCCAACAAAATGGGATTACCAAGAGAAAAAATCGAGAACTTAAGAAAACAAGAGCTCTTATGTTTCACATGCATGTTCCTAAGAAGTTTTGGTGTCGAGGTGTACTCACTGCCACATATCTCATTAATAGATTGCCTAGTAAGGTGCTGGGATTCAAATCACCCTATGAATTGTTAAAGGGTCGAAAAATCAATATGTCACACTCGAGAGTTTTCGGCTGCATATGTTTCGTTCATGTGCAATCTTCTCACCGTGACAAACTTGACCCTAGGGCTGCAAAGTGTGTTTTTTTGGGTTATTCATCCACCCAAAAAGGGTATCGATGTTACAATCCGGCCACTAGAAAAATCATAGTATTAAGGGATGTGAGATTTGATGAAACGACTCCTTATTTCACAAGAAAATTAGACAGTGATAGTCAGGGGGAGTTTTTACATGATTTATTTCCTATGCCTAGCCCTCCTTTTGGTGTTGAATGCAATTCATCTGTAGCAACTTCTCCTATTCAAGAAACACAAGATGTGACCATTGAACCAGAAGCACAACCTGAGCTCTCACCACATTCTCATTCAGCTCATGAGTCACTGCCTACGCCTCCCACGCTCCACTTCGAAGAAATCCTACACGTGAACGTCATCCTCCATCAAGGTTACTTGATTATGTTACTTACACTGCCAAGTATCCCTTGACAAAATTCATCACTTATAAACAACTCTCACCTTCTCATGTTGCGTTTCTTAGTACTCTCGGCAGTACTCATGAACCAAAAGGTTTTCAAGAGGCAAACCTTCATGAAGTATGGAAGCAAGCCATGGTTGAAGAACTTCACACTCTTCATGACAATAAGACATGGAGTGTTGTCAAGCTTCCCAAGGGAAAGAAGGCAGTGAGCAGTCGTTGGGTGTACAAGACCAAGTTTCATTCAGATGAGACTATTGAGAGACATAAGGCTCGTTTAGTGGCTCGTGGCTTTACTTAAATATATGGAGTGGGCTACAAGGAAACCTTTGCTCCCATTGCTAAAATGAACACAGTGAGAGTGCTGTTATCTATTGCAGTTAATCATGCATGACCTCTATATTAAATGGACGTTAAAAATGATTTTTTGCATGGTGATCTCAAAGAGGAAGTTTACATGAAGCTATCTCCCGGACATCCTCAATCTAATGTTCCTGACATAGTGTGCAAGCTTCATAAATCCATATATGGTTTAAAGCAATCTCCATGTGCATGGTATGTCAAACTTAGTTTAGTCCTTAAGGAAGTTGGCTTTCACAGAAGCAATGCTGATTCCTTTCTCTTCGTTCGCATCGGTTCAGCGGGTAAGCTTGTGGTTCTTATCTATATTGATGATCTAATCGTGACAGGTGATAATGTTGAGGAAATTAATTCTCTCAAATAAGCTCTTCGGATCAAATTTGCTCTCAAAGATCTGGGCATTCTCAAATACTCTTAGTATAGAAATGACCACATCTCACAAAGGCCTTTTTCTAAACCAACGCAAATATGTTCTTGATCTTCTTCAAGATGCTAATATGGTGGATTGTAAACCGGCTAGAACTCCTCTTGACAGTAAACTCCAACAAGATGTCCAAAGTGAGCCTCTCACGAATCTGAGTTCCTACCAAAGGTTGGTTAGCAAGCTCATTTATCTCACAATTACATGTCCTGACATCTCTTATGCCATGAGCATTGTCAGCCAGTTCATGCATGCGTCCACCATAGCTCATTTGCACATTGTTAAACGCATTCTTCAGTATCTCAAAGGATCTGTGGGTCGAGGTCTTTTGCTGAAAAACAACGGTAACACTCAAATCATGGGTTACACTGACGCCGATTGGGCTGGCAACTCATCTGATCGTAAGTCCACCATTGGGTTCTTCACATTTGTCGATGGCAATTTGGTTACCTGGAAAAGTAAAAAACAAAGTGTCATCGCTCGATCTAGTGCAGAGGCTGAATATCGAGCCATGGCCTCCACTGCTTGTGAACTCATTTGGCTAAAAGGTCTTCTGTCGGATTTAGGTTTTCCAAGCAGTATCTCATGTCCCTTTTCTGTGATAATCAAGCTGCAATGTACATTGCTTCCAACCCAGTTTTTCATGAGCGGACAAAACATATTGAAGTTGATTGCCATTATATTCGAGCTCAAGTCCAATCCAAGGTCATCGACACTCATTATACTTGAAGTCATGACCAGCTGGCTGATATATTCACCAAGTCTTTTCCTACTGCTCAGTTTAGCGTATCTTGTCCAAGCTTGGCTCAATGAACCCCCTTATTGGAAGTCACATAGGGATAGGTATCTTGGACCTATTTAGTCCCAAAATTAAGGAAAATTTTCCTTGTTATTGTCAGTAGATTAGGCGTGATTCAAGGAGTAATTGAAGTTGTTTTCTTCTCTCCTCTTCTATAATGATTAAGCTCTTGTAAATGTTTAATATAATCCTATAAATTGTTGTTTAGTCTCAAAATTAAGGGAAAATTTCCTTGTTATTGTCAATAGATTAGGCGTGATTCAAGGAGTAATTGAAGCAGTTTTCTTCTCTCCTTTTATATATGATTAGGCTATTGTAAATGTTTAATATAATCCTATCAAATTACAACAAGCAAGCAAAAAATGTTGATAATCTGCTTGCCCAAGGAGTGTATTTGGGTATATATATTTTCGTAATAATATCATCAGTATCATTACAGTCAGTTTTTCTGTCATCGATATCTAATTATAAGCTAATGCATGTAATAATCACTTGCATTACTACTGCAATGCTAAAGTGATGGCATTTACACATTGAATTTCTTTATATGTCCTCTGCATGGGATTCCATATGGTTTGAAGGATATAATTTCAATACCCCATTACAGAACAACTTGGGGATCCAAAAGTTTCAAAAATCAAGTTCTTGACATTGAAGCTTGGGTTTACAAGAGGTTGTAAAGAAGTTTGATCAGTATTGTAGATTGCAGTAATAACACATATGGCTTCAAGGAAAATTCCAAGCCTACGAAGGGTTTTATAAAATTTTCTTTTACAAACTGATGAAGTGCGCAGTTGAGGTGACATGTCATGCATACTATATCATCCAACCCCTATGATTTTGAATGTAAAATACAAAGTCAATGACATACCACATAAACTGACATGTTAGTTTGTAACTAAAAAAAAGAGTAATGCTAGACAGACTATATTAATTGACCACATAAGTAGTAATTGATCTGTTAATTAACAGTTCACCATAATAATTGACGTAATACATATACATCAACTTTCACATCATATGATCGGGATTTCCTTACTAGTTGATGTTTGTCAATATAGGTTGAAGTCTGCAGGGGCAGTTCTTGTTGCCAAGCTTGTCTCTGGGTCACTGGCATATGATGACATATGGTTTGGTGGTAGAACAAGGAATCCATGGAATATCAAGGAGTTCTCGACTGGTTCATCAACTGGACCTGCTGCCTCCACCTCAGCAGGTCCTGTTGAAATTTTGATTCCTCAGCATTTGATTCCTTCCATATGCTTTCATGCTTGTTTATGAACATGACTCTTTCACAGGCATGGTTCCATTTGCAATTTGGTCAGAAACGGCTGGCTCTATCACCTTTCCTGCTGCACGTTGTGGTATGATAGCATTACGCCCTACATTTGGTACTGTTGACCGAACTGGTGTAATGAGCATATCAGAAAGCTTGGTATAGTCCCCCCAAATCTTCTTTTTGCATGTCCTTGTTTGGTGGTGCAATGGATGGTGACATTTATAACCTATTCGTTTAACAGGATAAGCTTGGTCCTTTCTATCTGTAGAAGTGCCACAGATTGTGCAATTATTCTGGATGCCATTAAAGGAAAGGACTCAGATGATCTTTCATCAAGAAGCATTCCCCTTGATGATCCATTTTTGGTTGACATTACAAAACTCATTGTTGGATATCTAGAAGATGCTGAGATGGAGGTTAGTGGTTGTAGAATTATAAATAATTATTAGCTCGCATCCTAATAGTTCGATGATCCTAAAGATCATTAATATTATTCATTAATTGTTGGTTCACGTCCTAATTAATCATGATAAACCAACAAACTTTATTATGGTATCGAAACAGGAGATTCTAAGTTCGAATCCCTACAATTGTTGTGATAAACCAACAAACTTTGTCAAGTCGGATCTTAACATCTTGATGATCATAAACCCTTGATCATTAAAATTATCTATTGTTGAGTCTTTTTCTTTTAACTTTTTTATGTGGAGCTTAAAATGGAGTTTCTTTACAGGTTATTCATGTTCTTGCATCAAAAGGTGTAAATATGATCCCCTTCAAACTAAATTACATAGTTGACTCTGTTCAAGGTATCCTAAATTTTACCATGGACATGGATATGTTGGCTCACTTTGCACGCCTAATTCCAGCAGTAGACTATGTGCAGGTTTAATTGCTGTCTACTTTCTAAGTAACAATTAATTCATATGAACATGGTATAATAATACTAAGCATATGAGTAATTCTACATTAATCACATTCTAATTAGGCAATCACTAGACTAAAAATTTAACCTATTAGAGAATGAGCCAATAATTTATATCAAGTTTACACATTATCTCACGTGAAACCTCATACTACACGTGGAGAGGCAGTTAATTAGAAGGATAGATACAAACATATAGGTATAGCATCATTCTGCACCTTACTAACCAACAATGAAGTGGGGAATTGAGATTGAAAATTTCGGACCTAGGATTTCCATATGATACCATGTTAGGCAACAACATACACCATTTGATGATACAGTTGACCCATCTGTACTAGTGATAAATGCAAATTGTGAGTCCCACTAGTAGTAGTGATGTGTGCAAAATGTGGTACAAACATGTAGGCGCAGCCTCAATCTGCACGTTACTAACCAACAAAGAAATGGAGAATTAAGATTAGAGGTTTCGAACCTAGAGTTTCCAGCAAATAAGACTATGATACAATGTTAGATAACCACATACAACACTTTGACGTAATGTTATTGTTAGCTTACAGTACTCAAAATTACACTGATTTTCTTACCTTGAGTTATGACTACAAGGCTTTTAACAATTATCTATGATCCACAGGCACAAAGACCGCCAAGAAAGCTAATCCGGGAAGTAAGAGATACTTTTACTGTCAATGCGTTCATTGGCAATGCAACAGATTGGGAGAGAGTTTACTTGGGAAACCTTGTGGGTATGTCTGTAATTGTATGTTGTTCCAACAGGGTTTAAAAACATATCACATCCTTCTCCTACCAACATTACTCGACGAAGAACCACTTTCACTAGCGGCATCTATGCGCCTCCTGAGCGTGATCACATTGTAAGCAGCTCAACCCAACTTAATTAATACTCCTTATAATTAAGGAATTAAAAAAGAGTCAGAAATGTATACCAATTGTTTGATAATATTTTTCATGTGGTGCAAGCTTTAGCACTAGCTATGGCTTTGCAATCAGTGACTGATCACCATAGGCAACGCCCTCCTATTGATGATCTTGGACCAAGTGACCCATTTATCCCAATCCCAAGTCCGTAGGTAGCTGAGTACTATATGCAATTTTCTTTGAGGTTGATGTAATAGTCAATATGTAATACCAGGGACTATCATGAACATTCATTTAAGGGCATAAAGGATATGAAACATGGTTAAGGCGTGCAGAGTTTTAACTGTTAAAACCACATTTGTTATTGTAATTGTGACACTTCGCCCAGCCAAGAAAAAAGAACAAGAGACTAGAGGGGTGGGCACCACAGTCCACACCAAAAGGAAGGCATGCAGGACTACTAGTGTCGACCCCATGCATTATGAGGTGGACACGTAGTGATAGTGGCGGTTAATTTTCTTATTAGTGAGCAGTTTCATTAGTTTTTGTTCTTAATTTACCAGTTCCCTTTCCTCAAAGTAAACTCATGTTTAATTTGGCAATTCCAGTATTCTGCCACCATCCCATTATCACTTGCCCAAGCTTTCTCAAATATGCTACTACTCTCTCTCTCTCTCTCTCTCTTATTTGCTTACCTAGTCTTTAGAAGTCAATAATTTAGTGCAATGGACATTTGTTCTGAAAGTTGCCTTTGAAAAAAAAAACAACAAAAAAAAAGGTTTATCTAGTACTTTTAAGACGTGTAGAACACCTTAAAACATAGAAGTATTAAAGCAAATTGAAGTTTTCTCAGTGAAAAGCCAGCCACATATGAAATCCTATTATTCCCTCATGACATCTTTCCTTGGCTTTCAAATTTTGACAATTTTTTTTCCGCTTGAATGAAAAGTGAATAGTTGATTATTGGCATTCAATTTAGGCTGACATTCAATTTTTTTTTCTTTAGAACATTTTGTTTTTATTTTCTTTCATTTGGGTTTTCTGGAATTTTCTCTGAATTTTATGAAACAATTATACAGTTTGAAATACCTGAAATCTTTTCCTCTTTCGAGGTTTGATGGATTAGGCACACACGAGCTCCATTTCTTGCTTACATGGAATGCCACAAAGACCATTAAAATAACAAAATATATTTATAAAAAAATCTTAAAATGTTTTTTTATTAATTTCTTGGTTCACGTGGCATGCCATGTAAGCAAAAATGGCCTCACTCGTGCCACGTCAGCACACTTAACGGTCTTTTTAAAGAAGTGAATGAAATCAAGCAAATTGAGACAAAAATGAAAAGTATAAGGGGTAAACTGAGACAAGCAAAACTATATAGGGTAAATTCAATTTGATAATATAGCCATAAATCAATAATTAAGCTTTACTTTTTTACCCATATTATATTAAATTGAGATGTTCTGACATTTTAATTAAACAAGAGCATTTGTTGTTTGGCCCAAAAAATAAAGGGCATTTGTTGGGATTCGTAAATGTTTCACTTTAAGAGGTCTCTTGCTTTATTTTACGTTAGAGGGTCTTGCTTTATTTCACGTTAGAAGGTTTCTTGTTTTATATAGATATGGATATGGGACATGGATCCTTTGTCAGGCAAAATATATCAAGTTTGGTGATGTGGCAATATCTATATAATAAAATAGAATGATTATGAATTATTTCTGGGTCCGAATGGCTGAGATCATTTCGGCTTAAATCCAATGATCGGTTATTTATTTCCCGAATTTACTTTTCTGCCTAGGAGAATTGGTTTGCCGCCTCTTTCTGCTTAATTAATTTTCCTTAAATTAATTGCCGCATCTCTCTTCTTAATTAATTTTCTCAAATTTACTTTCCGTTATCTATTAAATTGATTATACTTGCCAAAATATCGGTGTTTGCGCAATAGAAAGAACCGCTTCGCACTCGCAGAAAACTAAAGTCTTGGATTAAAAGTCTGGTAACAGTCTGGTATATTTTGCCTGGCAGAGGATCTAGATCTAAGATATATATATACATATTCGATCGGGTGCGCACTAACGAACATGTGCACATGATCCGAACACTCGGTTCCCACTGCCGATCGCTCGACCATGTTGTTTCCTTCCCCGAGTTTTGAGAGTAAATCCTCATCTTTTCACTTCATCTCCTCTTAGGGTGTAGAATAGGCTTGATAGAGACATTATGTTAGGTCTGAAATTTTGGGCTCTAAAGCTAAACCATAATATAAACACTGAAAAAATATCGATCAATTGATACAATTGAAATGTACCATTAATTTTTTTTTTCCTTGTTTGTTTATTTTCTATTTTGTGGGCTGATGCATTTTTATTAGATTTATTTATATAATGTACATCTCACAATTAATTTTAGGATAATATGATGATATTAAAATAATAAAAAATTATGATAATATTAGGATTTAAATATCATTAATTTTAGGATAATATTAGACATTTAAAAAAAAAAAACATCTAGACAATATTTTTGGATCTCAGTAAAAAATAAAAAAACATTAAGGTAATGTATTAGTCTAAGAAATGAGAGAAAATTGAATCGACCTGTGAAGCACCATTTTCATTTTCCAATTGGGCCAATTTAGTACCATCGACAAACTAAAGGAGATCATTACTAATGAGAAGAAGCTAGGTTAAATTGAGCCAGCCATAACAAGTAATTCACATTAAGAAATTTCTATGTCACGGTGGCTGTATCCCCACTCAATCAGGGATCGCCATGTGTGCAAGTGGATATCAATTAATTAATAAATGTGATACTAGGATGCCCCTGAATGGGTTGGAATATCGCAATTGTGGCATCTCTATGATATAAAAGTTTATCTCCTTTAAATTCAATCAATCCACTGCATGCCTGCATCTTCGCAAGAAGAACTTTCGTATAACAGATTGTGTCACTTGACATCCTAAGCTAAGGGCACACTACCATGTGTCAAAATTACTTCACGAGAAGAACTTTTTTGCAACAGAGATTGTGCCACTTGGCATTCTAAGCCAAGGGCACACTATCATATGTCAAAATTATCACATATAACAGTGGGTCATTGATTTAAGATGTCTCACCGTGTGGCCAAAAAAGAAAAAGATGTCTCACCGTGGCAGGATCAGGTGGCAGGAATGTTAGGGGGACTAAATTGTAATTTTTTAAATAAATAAAGATAAGAGTCATGCCTCTGATGTGACGAACAAATGCAAAAACCGAAGGACAATATCTGCTTGACACGCATATCTTTTGACTGCAATCTCTTTCTCTTTCACACAAAGCCATGCTCCGCGGAAAACACCCCAAACTCATAGCCAAATCCAAATCCAAATCCAAATCCGAAACCAAAACCAAAGGTAAATCCGAAGCCATGTACCACGTAGGATCAGGATCCGGCCAGGAACCGGCGAAGCTCCGACGGGAAGTGCGCGATGAGGACGAGCAGATCCGTACTCTTGGTATGCTTTTGATTTTTGTTAATTTTAGGGTTTGTGAGGAAGATTATCTGGAATTTGCTTGGGCGGGAGGCCAGATCTGTTTTTAGGGTTCCATACTTTGCGACGTATTTTGAGGAAAAAAAGTGTTAGTTTTTTTAGTTTTTATTTTACTTTTGGTTATGTAGTAGGTTTTCCTTCGTGTGGTACATTATCGTTATTGATTTGAAAATAGTCTTTTTTTTAAGATAAAATTTTTAATTTTTGAGTTCGTTGCTCCATTTTTTATCCTTGAAATTCAATTGCTACTAAATAATTTTTTTCCCTCGAGTCTTTCAAGCAGGTGGCATGGGTTTGTTGTCCTAACAAATTAACCTATAATTGAACTGTATTGTTTGTAGAAAAATGTTTTATAACTTTGTGCTGTTTCTGTATGCAGTATTTGAATGATATCGAGAATAGAAAAGTAAAAAGGCCTTACTCAAATGTGCCATCATTTACTTAGCGTGTGAGTCAGTATGTCTAGCTTACTTAATATATATAGGTAGTGATTTTCACCCTCCTTTTTTCTCCTCATGCACTCTTTCCCTTGTTTTTATCCATTGATTCTCCTTTCTTTTATTCAATACTAAGGCTAGAAAAAAGAGGGAGGAGTGCATGAGGAGAAAAAGGGAGTGAGAAAATCGCCACACTTCATATATATCTATATATATATATTCTTTCTAGCTACCCATTGTGCTGCGAATTAGTTGCCCGAGAATTTGTGTAATTGGCTCAATCTTTTATTACTCTGTACATGTTGTGTCGCAAGAAAAAATCAGCTGTTCCTGCTATATGGGCTTTGAGATGCTCCTGCATCCCCGACACCACTACTTGAGTCCCTTAACTTAGGTTTTCATAGAGGTTATATGTTTCTTATAGGTTAATGAAGAGGCATAATAATTGATGGCTAATGTCTCAGAGGAAATACTGCGCCATATTTTTTTGGATTTATTCGGTTTTTGAAGATAACTGCTACTCCAGGTAGCCAATTAACTCTTTTTGGTTTGTGCATGATGATGCATAGCCGACAGAGAATAATATAACTATTTGTTGATGGGATCATAGATCTCATTGCATCTGCAGCTTCTCTATTTATATGTGTCATCAAAGGCTCATTCTTGCTCCTAACCTTTATTTGATTGTAATTGTACGAGTCAACTTGTTATGTTTCCTAGTTTGATTATGTTATGTAGTCTAGTTTGATTAGGTTTCCTATCCCTAGTTTGCTTATGTTTCCTAGTGGTAGTTCGCTTATGTTTCCTAGTTTGATTATTGTTCATTATGTTCTTTATAAATACCTCGAAGATGGAGAAGAATAAACATCTAAAAATTTACTCCATACTGATTTTTTTTGTTTTTGTCGTCGTCATCATCAACCATTCTTTTTATTTGTATTTAACATTAATGGAACTGCAAACAGGTAGCAAGGCAGGAAAACCAAAGGTTTCTGGAGACCGTGCACACATGATCAACTCCTATTTGTCTCTGAAGGAGGTGATTGCTCTGATAGACGATCTAGGTATGCTTTTAATTTTTGTTTTACATGCAGTTTGTGAGGAAGATTATCTAGAATTTGCTTGGGCTCCTCCATGTGTTTTTAGGAAGAAAAAAAATGCTGTTTTTGTTTACTTTGGGAGAATTTAATTTCATACATAATTTTTGGGAGCTGCTATTGGCACTCCCCAAAAGTTATCCTGCACTCCTTCTCTTTTTTCAATTCTTTTAATTTAATTTCACCATTTTAAATTCCAAAACTGTTCACGTTTCTATGGTGAGAGGCCCTTGTCAAACAAGAAAAGCCCACCAGCTACAAACCATGAAGTGGTCTTGTATTGTAGCCTGAAATTGAACAAGGTCTCAAGGTGAGGCTCGCAAAAGGTTTGTTTTCTTCAACTGGCCAGTTCCTGAAGATTTGACCAAAGACGAGTCAGGCACAAAAATATATCACCGGAAACTAAAATTTGTGATGGCCATGAAAGTCTCTTTTGTGCCATTAATAATTTAATATATACTCTAACCCAAAAAGAAAATATCTTTTTTTTTTTTTCTTTCAGGTGGGCTTTTTTGTAGAAAAATAAAATATTTTCAAACAACAAAAAACCCAGAACAAATATTTCCTGCAACGTAAATACAAAGAGAAAATGTGGGAAGAAAGTGGGTACCAGAGATTGGGCTTGATTCAAGAGCACAAGAATATTCTAATTTAGGAATAAATATCTGTGGATGTGTGATTAAAAAAGTGAGTAATCTTGAAAGTCCGAATTTTGGGGGAGATGGTGCAATTCACCATGGAAATGTGAGAGAGAGAAAGAGGGAGTTGAGATCTGTTGTGAAGGAAGAGTAGTTTTTGGAATTTAAAATGGTAAAATTAAATTAAAAGAATTGAAATAAAATTAAATGGTAAAATTAAAATTAAATTAAGTTTTTGGGGAGTGCCAATAGCAGCTCCCTAAATTTTTTGTGTATATAAAATTCTCTTTTTATATTGATAATATTTACTTTTGCTTTTATGTAGTAGAATTCGTTCATGTAGCACAATATGGGAATTTTGTTTGATTTGAAAATAGTAGTTTTTAAGAAATATATAAAGATTGAGTTTGTTGCTCAATTTGGGTTTTTTTGGTCTGACATTTGGTTAATTGAGGGCAATTCTCAACGAAATTTTGGTCATTGTTGTAAGTTTCTCTCTTCTTTTGTGTATACATGTACTATCCTTGAAATTCAATTGCTACTAAATAATTTTTTCCCTGGAGTATTTCAAGTAGGTGGCATGGCTGCTTTCCTATCCTAACAAATTAAGCTATAATTGAATTGTATTGTTTGTAAAAAATGGTTAATAACTTTACCATTACTAAGCTTGAACTTGAGGTAATGCTTTTTCCTGTTTGTGAGAGAATAAAGAGGAAAAGGGCCTTTATTTAAATGTGCGAGATGGCTTACTTAAATTAGTGTGTGAGTCGGTGTGTCTAGCTCACATAATATTCTTCTTGCTTACCCATTGTGTTGGGATTTTGTGGTCTGAGTAGTTGTGTAATTGGCTTATTGATTTATAACCCTAAACATGTATTCAAGTTTTGTAGCAAGACAAATGTCATCTCTGCTTACAATATGGGTCTTGAGATCTTTTTTCTTCTTCTTTGTATCTAACAATGGAACCCCAAATAAACAGAAGAAAAAAAAGAACAAAAGGCTGTTGAACACTCTCTGAATGAACTCCAACTCGAAGGAGAAGAAGAAGAAGAAGAAGAAGAAGATGGTTTTGAGCTTTGTGGAATTTGTTCTAAGGAAAATGACCACTGGACTTTTGAGTGCCCGTGGCTGGATTTGGTCCCAAATGGCGCAACTGTTGGCTCTGGCTACGGAGTAGTTTGTAGGGATTGTGGTCAGGTGGGTGGCCACCCTGGTAGGAACTGGACAGGACGTGCTGTTACCACCTTGTGTTGCATTTGTGAGAATATTGGTCACTGGACCCAAGACTGCCCGAAGTGGGACCCTGCAAAGTATCAACCTCCAAGGGTGGAGGTGCTAATGCATGAGGAAGAGTACGTGGGACCCCGCAAAGTATCAACTGCCAAGTGTGGAGGTGTAATGCATTTCGAAGAGTTAGAGGAGTTCTATGATTAAGAGTCTGTCCTTTAGTTTATAGATGGATTCAGAACACTTGTCAATTAGTGGTACTCAAGCTGAGAACCAAATTGACAGTGAAATACCAACTGATGCAGAGTCCTACAGAACTCCTTCAGGTGATGGTGGTAGTGGTTCACGCAAAAGAAAATTAACGTCAACTATGTGGAACCATTTCAAGAGAAAAAAATTAATGGGGCGTGGAGAGCGGTTTGTAATTATTGTCAAAAGGACCTAAGTGGGGTGCGTACTAATGGGACTAATCACTTGCATTCACATTTTAAAAAATGTCCTGGGCAGAAAAATACGAATGCAGGACAAGTGGTGGGTGATGGATCTGTGAAAGTTGGTACCTATAATTTTGATGAAGATAATGCAAGGAGAGAGCTTGTAAATATGGTAATTTTGCATGAGTACCCATTGTCAATGGTTGAACACATTGGATTTAGGAGGTATTCTAATGCCTTACAACCATTATTTAAGGTTGTTTCACGAAACACAATTAAGAGAGACATCCTTAAGATTTTTGTAAGTGAGAGGGAAAAGACAATGAAACTTTTGGAGATGAATAGGAGTCGAATAGCAATTACAACAGATATGTGGACCTCGAATAACCAAAAAAGAGGGTTTATGGCAATCACTGCACATTTCATTGATGATTCGTGGATCTTGCAGAGTCGACTTTTGAGGTAATTTATTTCTCTTTTTTCCATGCTATGTTTGATTGGTATTAATATCCAACTTTTGTTTATCTTTCAGTAATTGATGATGATTATTTTGAGCTGTAGAGGCCTTTGTAGTTAAGCTATAAGGTTTATTATTTCCAATTCTTATCAAATGATTAATAAGTAATTTATGCTAACAGGTTAGAAAATTAAAGAGACGATTATAAGGATATATTTCATTCATTGACATTCTTATTATGTACATAAGCTTAAATGTCCATGTGTATGTCCACTGGTCCACTCGAAATTGTCAAGCAAGGACCACACAAAGTACCCTCTTACATCTGCTCCTTTTCTATCCATATTTTCAAAGATTCCATTAGAGTTCAGCACATTTTACCTATTTTGCATATGTTAGACTTTGTTTGGTTGTTTCTAATAACAAACAGATAACACAAAAGGTTTGAGCATGTTATACATTTTACCTATTTTCCATTAGAGTTCAGCACATTTTATCCATATTTTAACTTCACAATGTCAATATCACATATAGATATTACATGAACTTCAAGAAACAAAATAATAAGCATATTGACATGACTAGCAGACTATTACTTAAAAATAAATAAATGCAAGAGGTCTTTACTATTGTATTTTAGTTACTCTAAATCCTTTAAGTTATCTATTTGTTGATGTACTTAGCCATATGGACCACTACCCTCTCTTTGTCTTTTAATTTGATTGTAATTTATTTGTTCATCATATTAGGTTTATATATGTGCCATGTCCACATACTGCTGAAACACTTGCTAAAGTTTTGATGGATTGCATGTTGGATTGGAATATTGATCGAAAGTTATCTACTTTGACTGTTGATAATTGCACAACTAATGATGCTATGCTTGAGGTACTCTTATTCACACTCTCTTCTAGCTCACTTTTGTTGGATGGAAAACTTTTTCATATGCGTTGCTCTGCACATATTTTAAACTTAATAGTGAAGGATGGCTTAGAAGTGATAAATGAGAGTATTGAGAACATTCGGTTTAGTGTTTCACATTGGACAGCAACCGCAAAAAGAGAGGAAAAGTTTATCGAGGCAGCTCATCAATTGCAAATTGATTGCACTAGGAAGTTGGTACTTGACTGTAAGACGAGATGGAACTCCACATATATGATGCTTAAGACGGCATTAATATATAAGGATGTGTTTCCTCGTTTGAAACAACGTGGGTCCTTATATAAAAGAGTACCTAGTGAGAATGATTGGGTATTAGCAAGGGTAATTGCTGAAAAGTTGCAATTGTTTTATAGTGTAACTGAGTTGTTTTCAGGTACCATATATCCCACATCCAATCTTTTCTTTCCAAATATTTGTGAGATTCGGATGGCAATTTATGAATGGATGGAGTCAGACCAAGATATAGTGAAAGAGATGGCAACAAAGATGGCAACTAAGTTTGATAAGTATTGGAACACAATTCATGGGATAATGGCAATTGCCACTGTTTTGGATCCAAGGTTCAAGATGAAATTGATTGAGTTTTATTTTCCTTTAATTTATGTAGATAATGCTTCATTGGAAATTGAGAGGATTCGAAAACTAGCTTATGATTTGGTCAAACAATATCAATCAAGGACTCAATCCAATAATGAATCTTCTTCGGTTCTTGCATCTTCATCAAGTTCACATCATTTTGGAGTTGTTGACAATTTGCACAAGTTTGACTTATTTGTTTCTCATTCCGTTAGTGTGGATAATGTTAGGTCTGACTTAGACCGTTATTTGGATGAGTCTCTCTTACCTAGGACTCATGACTTTGATATACTTTCTTGGTGGAGGACGAATGGGATAAAATATCCTACTTTGCATGCTATTGCTAGGGATATCTTGGCAATTCCTGTGTCTACGGTTGCTTCAGAGTCCGCCTTTAGCACTAGTGGAAGAATCGTGAGCCCACATCGGAGTCGACTTCATTCAAATACCATAGAAGCTTTAATGTGTACTCGGGATTGGCTTTGGAATGAAATAAAAGGTATTGGAAATGAATTATGTATGTAGTAATAGCAAGTGATTTTGTTCTTCTATGTTTACTAATTATTCTTGTTATTATATGATTAGGTTCAAGTTCTACAACAACTTTTGGAGATTTCACAGTGATGAAGANGATGTTGAATTAAGTGAGGTAAAATGATTGGTATACTTTTTTTTTTTCGGTGCTTATGATTGATATACTTGGCTATAATCTATTTGATGTAATTTTATATGATTAGGTTCAAATTTTAAGTCATATTGTTTGAATTGTTGCAGGGCCCTTTGCAATCTTGCATTGATGATGAGAATGTTGAGAACATCACACTTTGTGATTGAGATTAGAGATATAGAATTAATGAAGAGAGCAACTTGGTAGACAAGTATGAGAAGGATGACATTGTGGTGAAGTACCCTGAGGACAAGGCTAAGATATTGATGGACAGAGAAGGATAGGAGCGAGTACTTACATATTTTTAATTGATTGGATATATGAACACAAAATTGCTAATGACCTTGATTAGGACCAATTAGTCTTATACTATTTTTATTTTTTGGTTTAACTAACAAGATATATGAGATATGAGATGGATGGAAGAGGTGCAAAATAGATAATTTTTATTTTTGAAATTTTTCCGTGCATGATCTTTGAAAATTTTTCAAAGGTAGCCATATAGAAAATAGACTAATTTTTCAAAGGTAGTCTTATACTGAGATTAATATAAAAGCTAGCAGAGGAAGAAAAAAAATACCAGAGAGACAATGAAATAATAAAGTGTTATATTTAATTAGAATTATATTTTATTATAAAAAAAAAAATTGTGGGTTAATGGGTTGGGTTTGGGCAACCCATTAATCTGGTGGGGTGGGTAATACCCATGAAAATAGTAATGGGTATGGGTATATCAAAATTTAAATGGAATGGGTTTGGGGTTGCGGGTATCAGCCCACTGGGTCAAATGGCCATCTCTACGTCTGAGGTTTTCTCTGTCACAATGTTCAATGTAGGTGTCATCATGAGTTGTCTTTCAGAATTCTCAAGTGCATTATATTACATAACTATTTAAGGACATGTGCAGTTGTGTATCTTATGGAGAATGAAATTAACTATTTAAGACTCAAATCTCAAATTAAATGTGTATATGCTGATGCTTAAACCGAGCTTGCACGCTTATCCTTAATTAGTTAATTTCATGTCAGCTGCCTTAACATTGCTTATTGTTGTAAACTATTGTAAATAGTATATGTGTGTCTGTCCCCTTAGTCCACCACGTGGTTGTGTGAACAAACAGATATCCTCCCGTGGCTATATAAGGGGGGTAGCCTGTATTCATTTGATACAGATATCAGGAATAACATACCAGCTGATCTCTCTCTCTCTCACCTCTCAGTAATATTATTCTCATAGTTAACCCACAAAATAAACCAAGAAATTCACAACACTTGTGAAGTTCTTCTGTGCAAGTAAATCGAGAAAATATGAGGATAGCAGATCGAATAAAGATGACAAAGGTCCGTGAGTTGTACATGTGTTAAGAGAGTTTTTCCCTATATATATCCTAGCGGAGGGGAGTGGCTCTCAAAACTCAAATATTGACACCCAAATCCAAAAAACTTGTCCCATCCCAATCCAACTTTGTTCGAGTCTCAAATTTGTCGGTCTCATAGTGGGTCTTATAAAAGAGATTGCAAATGGCACTTGAAACTCAACCATTTGTATGTGAAAGACAGTCGAGTCCACACAGAGTTTGTTCCAAAAGAGTAAATTTGAGACTTGTGCAATGTAGCAATGAGACCCAAATTTTGAGACTTTGGAGTGTTGAATTGTGACATTTGGAGTCTTGGAACCGTTAACCATTAGTTTGTTAAAGCTCTCAACTTGTCTCTCTGAAGTCTGATCCATCCGACTATAAACGATGTTATCATGCAATCTAAAGAGCCTAAAAGCTACTATAATTTCTTGTTGAGTTAGCAGCTATCATTTCTTGTTGAGTTGTTCTGCAATATTTGTATACCAAATCTCAGGAAATGCCCATAACACAACGAAGCATTGATCACATCAGTCGTTACCTATAGAGACTAGCAACCAGGTCCTGCAACTTCAAACTTGTAGGAAAAGACATATTTGAGGTTTAAGTCCATGTTTTGTACAGGGCAGCTTTCTTTTTATTTGTGTTTCCTTTTTAGCCTCTGGAAGTTTGGTTTCATTAGTTGGCCGATAGTCATGCGTTGGTCCGGAGCGCAAAGAGTCTGCGATGGAATCAAAGGCTTCTTTACCTGAACACTTGAATCCTTCATGACATTGCTTGTGGTGATTGGAGAAACTGATTCTGTTTTGAATTGTCTTGGCACCTCGAGTCTCTCCAAAATCCTTGAGGTTTTTGCATCAAGCTGCCGGTTACCATCCGGTGGCGATAGAGGTGATTGATCTAGCTTGGGCTTGGAAATGAAAGCTGGAGAATATATCTTGGGGACTTCACTGACAACCAGCTGCTCCCACTCTTCTGTAATGCATGCAGATGTTTTGTTTTCTCTGTCTGCCAGATCCAACTGTTGGGTTTCCTCTCTGATGACTCCAACACCTGAAAATTTTGGTTGGGTTGCTTTTGGTTCATAGCTTTCCTCGTCTAATATAGGGAATATTGACCTGGAATATTCACATCAACAAAGCAAACATCAGAGGAAACTTTCACCATCAGTTCAGCAAAGGGTGCTACACACCTTGAGTCACAATAACGAATCTAAAAACTCAGTCCTAGAGATGTACAAGAGCCCAGGGATTCATCTCAACTTAATTGTTCTGATGATCAAAATATACAATAGATTCTCTAACCAATCAAAAAAGTTACTGTTGCGGGCATAAACATTTATGAAAAAGAGGCTATCCTTGTACATAAAATCTAGAATTGGTTCATGAAAAATAGATTGTACCTAAATTCTCAAATGATAATAAAGAAATAATGAAACCTGCATTTATATTATCCTATATTGCAATGGAATACACTCAACTTGAATGCTACGATAGACAAAATGGATTATAGCATATTAACAAAAGTTTAAAAAGCTTCACAAAGAGCATTTTCTATGTTTAGCATATTCTCCTTTTTTCACAGAGGCCACTAAAAGTTGAGAATCCATTGATGTTTTTCTATCTGCATCATTATTTTTTTATGTTATGCAAGGTCAGGGTGGATGAATAGAATAATTACCTGAACTGTAAGCTCTCTTTTACAAGCAAGTTTAATTTCTGATGGAATCCCCTCTCATGCAGCATCGGATTATAGTCTCTTAAATCAATCTGCAGGAAAATCAGAGAAGGAAAGGTCAAGTCAAGAAAATTTTGGTGTAAATTCTGCCTTATAGCATGCAGCTTTGTATAGCCCAAATCCAATGGAAAAACTGGACGATCTTGTCAAATAGTTATTTAAAGACATTTATTCACATCATGCTCTCATAAAAAGGAACATTTAAAAGAAGAAAAAAAAAACTCTCACAGAAAAGTTCAAGAAGAAGAATGCAAGCAGGGACAGTTTCCTACCTTTGACAAAGAGTCTTCAATTGAGTTCTCAATCTCCTTACTTACTGAAGAAATAGTTAATTGATTGACATTAGGAACATGTAAAATTTCTTCTGATCCTGCAATGCGCTGCAAATTATAATGATGGTCAACATAGATACAACAGAGTACAAAAAAAAAAAAATGCAAAAATGATAAGCATAAACATAACATAACTTGCATGCTAGTGCACAAGCATGTGGAAGTAAAACTACATCAAGATGGAACATAGAAACAATGATATGCAACACAAAGATAATTGGTTGAACATTTAAAAATAGTATTTCAGCCACCAAAAGAGAAGTTTAATGTTCACCCTGAGAAGCATTGGCCCATTGTCTGAAGGTTGAAGAATATAATAGCAGTCCAAAGTGGCCTCCCTCATAGTTTCTATATTGCAATTCGAAGAGCATACCAAACCCTGGTCCACTGAATGCAGAGCACTGCAAAGCCCTTGGAAAACTGCAAACTTTGTAGCCTGATTAGGAAAAGGAAGAAACATGGACTTCAAAGAGTTACTGACACATTAATCCAGAACAAAACTAAATTCAGAGACTTCATGTAAGCCTCTGATTAGACATTCACAAAGTTTCTGAATTTGGTTGTCCTGGATTAATGTGGTAATAACTCTTACTGACATACACACCCCAAACCACATATTCAGAAGAAACCTTCAACGCACGTTGAGTATTCAATTCTGACTGATCAATCTCATCTGGAGCAGTTTCTATCTCATGGCAAGTTGACGGAATGACAACATAGGAAACCCCCATTACAACACCTGTGAAAAAAATGCCCCCATTTTTGGTCAATGCTGACACCAAATACAAAAAGGACTAATCAGGTTGTCAATAATTCCCTAGTAGGGAAGTGCTATAATTCAATGTGCCTAATTCTGTTATGCATATTCATCTCATTGTTGCATATTGTCCAACAAATGAATGTACTGCACCAAAGCAATGGAGATATTCTTGGCACCAAATAAAACAAAAACAAAAAAGGATAAAAATAAAAAAGAAAACATGTTTAATATGGAAGAGTAACAGAATAATTATGTTTAATAAAAATAAGTACTTCTTGCAAGACAATTGGAAGAGAGTTTGGGTAATGGCACTATGGTTTGGGGTTATGGCAGGCCTATTCGCCTACAAGTTTGTGCAGGATCGAGAAAAGGCTGCATATGAGGTAATGGGGCATTGTGTCTGCATGGCCAAAGGCGCAGCCGAGACACTCAAATTCAACATGGCTCTCATTCTGTTACCAGTCTGCAGAAACACCATCACTTTGCTCAGGAACAAGACCAAATTGGGTGTCGTCGTTCCCTTTGATGATAACCTCAATTTCCACAAGGTGATAGCTGTGGGGATTGCAATTGGAGTTGGTGTGCACGCGATTTACCATTTGGCATGTGATTTCCCACGCCTTATTCACGCAAGCAGTGACAAGTACGAGCTGATGAAGCCTTTTTTCGGGAAGAAACAACCTTCGGATTATTGGTACTTTGTTAAGTCACTGGAAGGAGTAACTGGGATTCTTATGGTAGTGTTAATGGCAATAGCCTTTACATTAGCTGCCCCTTGTTTTAGAAGAGGTAAGATCAACTTGCGTAAACCTCTGAAGAAGCTCACTGGCTCCAATGCCTTTTGGTATTCCCACCACCTCTTCATCATTGTCTATACCTTGCTGGTTATCCATGGTGTTCACCTATACCTCACCAAGGAATGGTACAAGAAAACGGTTAGAACCTTCTTAATTACCTCATATTTTGATCACCCTTTTAATCTGCTAATTCATCTTTTGATTAATTGTTTGATTTTATATATGAACTTTTCTATAATAGGAAATTTTGCCTGGAATTGACAGACCTGGATGTACCTGGCTGTTCCACTCACCCTTTATGCTGGTGAAAGATTGGTTCGGGCACTCAGATCCAGCATCAAGCCAGTTAAGATACTAAAGGTGAACAACTTGATCATATATAGCTCTATTATTCATATCATATTATAATATCTTTATGTTTATACTGGGGACATGTTAAATTATAAAAAGGGCCAAAATGAAATCTATCTGATTGTTCCTTTCTTAATTATGCTGGATTAGGTGGCTCTTTATCCTGGAAATGTGTTGGCAATTCATATGTCGAAGCCTCAGGGCTTCAGATACCATAGTGGCCAATACATGTTTGTTAATTGTGCTGCTGTCTCTCCATTTGAATGGTAATTGAGCATCCCTTCAAATATTCTTAATGATGATTCATTATTATGGATTAAGTAGACTCATTTCAAAATGTATGGTACGTCCTTACAATCCAACAACATAATATATCAAACTGTTTGATATGAGAGCAGTTCACTATTTTCTACACTTTTTTTTCATGTATTTTCTTATGTTACCAAGTACTTGGTTGTTGACATGTCAAAAGGCACCCATTTTCCATCACCTCAGCCCCTGGAGATGACCACCTCAGTGTTCATATTCGAACTCTTGGCGATTGGACCAGACAACTTAAAACGGTTTTCTCACAGGTGTGTTTCTGGTTTGCAAAACTTGCATACTTCAGCTAGATTTTGCTTGAGCTAGGAATCAGTTTTATGTATCAGAAGTTTGTATAAAGCATCAACCACAACATCATCGAGCTGTATTTAAAGTTGTCAAATTATGTGGTGCCAAATTGCATGGTTTGCTTATAGGGAACAAAAAATAATAAGATACTGCTTTGGTACAGAAAGCCATGCTGATCAATATGTATATATATATATATATGGATACACTTGAATACCACAATTTAAAATTGAAATGGGCAGCCAATCTTCTTCGATTGGTTTGTTTAGGTATGCCAACCACCTCCTAGTGGGAAAAGTGGACTCCTCAGAGCTGACTGTTTGCAAGGAGACCACTTAGAGTAAGTAAATTTAACTAATTAAGGATTAATGCTCCATCAAAATAGTTTAACAGACCAACATGCATTTCTTCATGGGTAAAAATTATAATTTTTTTTTTACCAAGAAAAGAGAAGAAAATTAATTTGTTATTGTACAGGTGCAGTGTACGTCCAGTTGTCAATCTGGTCAGTGACCAACAAAGGCAGATTAAAAACTTCCCACAGTTGCATACTGGCCAGTGAAAGTGTTTGTCATGTACTTGCACATACAGTCAAGCCACCCCACCATCACAAACTACTTTATATATATGTGTTTCAGTATATACACTATATACTACTTTCAGAACAAAGGAAGATAAAATAGACTATTAATATTGAATGCATTTTATAGATATTAGATAGGGACATCTAACAAACATCTATGCAGTGGATTTTGATGGGCAAGATTGTAAAGTGATTAGAGATGTCATTTTTCTCTGAAGTAGAAGATTCTGTGTGGCTTTAGATATTTCATTTTTGTATTCATTATTGGATGAGAAAGTGGCTTTGTGTCTATTAATGATAGCAACCTAATGGGTTTTCTTTTCTGCTATGATGGTTATTATAATTGAGCAGCTTTCCCAGAGTGCTGATAGATGGACCCTATGGAGCACCAGCTCAGGACTACAAGAAATATGAAGTGGTGTTGCTTGTAGGGCTGGGAATTGGGGCAACCCCAATGATAAGTATTTTGAAGGACATAGTGAACAACATAAAGGCCATGGAGGAAGAAGAGGAGGACAATACCTTAGAAAATGGGATAAGTGAGAGAAATAGTAGTACCAAGGCAGTGACACCAAACAGAACAAAAGGAGGTGGTTCAGGTTCAGGTTCAGTTGGGGTCCATAACTTTAAGACCAAGAGGGCTTACTTTTACTGGGTGACAAGAGAGCAAGGGTCATTTGACTGGTTTAAAGGGGCTATGAATGAGGTGGCGGAATTGGACCACAAGAGAGTGATTGAGTTCCACAATTATTGCACCAGTGTTTATGAAGAAGGTGATGCACGCTCTGCTCTCATTGCTATGCTTCAGTCCCTCAATCACGCAAAGAATGGCATTGATATCGTCTCGGGCACTCGTGTCAAGTCCCATTTCGCCAAGCCCAACTGGCGTGAGGTCTTCAAGCGCATCACCCATGCTAGAGTTGGTGAGTTCCCTACACCCTAAACTTCCTTAACTTTTTTTTTTTGGGCCAAGTTAAACTTCCATAACTTTAATTTGCTTCTAATCTTATACTTACAACATTTACATATCACATCGATATCTCTAACAATTCTACGAAAAATTAATAATATATATTAAAGAAATCACACTTTTAATTTACATTATAAACCATGTAATAACTGATGTAACAATTAGTCACATAATAAGTTCACTAGCTAATGTTGTATTAAAAATGAGATCCTTTTAGCATTGCTCATGAGAAATGGGTAACTAAATTCCATCTCTTTAAGAGATATGATATACGTATATTCTCTTTATGTTTTATACTTAAAAACATGTTATACCATTGCCTTTATGTGCCTGATGATAGTATTTTTTTTTTTCCTTGGACTGATCCATTATGGTACCTTTTATTGTGTTGTTCACATTTATTTTGTCGTTTCTATTACAAATAAGCAACATGAAAGTCACTGCTTGGACAATATTAAACTAAGTGGTGGTTCTTTTGCTGTTGGGGATGAGAGATCATATAGATGATTAAACAATTAAAATATCCATGTCTAATCATTCATTTACCAGTTAATCAGGATTTAAGGGGTATGTGTGTGTGTGTCGTGCAGGGGTATTCTACTGTGGGCCACCAGCGCTTACGGAAGAGCTACGTCAGCTAGCTTCAGATTTCTCTCACAAGACCACCACCAAATTCGAATTCCATAAAGAAAACTTCTGATGATAACAATTACACAAAGGAGAGAGGAGAGCAACAAAGTCAATTCCTCTGACACTCCCACCACTTTCTCTCTATCATTTACAAGCAAAAAGATAGACATTCTTCATGCTTTATGTAAATTATCACAATCTTAATTTATCTTAACCTCTGCTTTACATATATGAATAGAAATCTAACACTTGAGCAGTGGGTTGGAACTTGAAAGTAGATATGGAGGAGAATAAGGTGGTGGTTTGTGATTTGTGACAGTAACAACAGCCTCGTGACCCTCATGTATGCCCTGTTTGATGTGGTCCATTAGGGGTATCACAGTCATTTTCTATTATAAAAGTCACAGGATGGAGAGAGATATGCAGAGTTGTGCATGGCATGTTGTAAAATAAGTGACTATCTACTATTAGTCTGTTACTATTAGGCAAGCTAAGGCATCGTTTAGTTGCTTCTTACTTTCGGACTTTTACATAGAAGTGAAATGTCTTTTAAGTTACACATAATTAATGTCTAACACAGTTATATATATATATATATATATAAGAAGTGTGTATGGCAACAACTAATGTGACAGAATTGAATATTGTGTATAGCATGCAGCTCTGTATATATGGCCCAGATCCAACATTCTGTGTGCCCAAAAAAGGGGTAGGGGATGTTCAATAGTGTTGATACCAAAGTATGATGGTGATCAATCATCCTATGAATGCTTGCCAGATTGATAGCAAATTGGCAATGCAAAGGCCCAATCACTCAGGACTCATAAATGTTCAATGGATGCTCCCAGTTTGATGGCAAATTTGCAACGCAAGGTCCGCTCAGGAAACCCAAATGACATGCCATGGTGGGGCTTGCTCTTGATTATCCAAAGTATGAAAATTGATTAACAAAAATAATTTTAAGGAAGACTTTCATTTAAGTTTTTTAATTTTACAATTTACTGACTAAAACCGTATATTTTTTATTTTTCTAAATAAAAAATGTTAGAAGGACTAAATTCTAATTTTTCTTAATTTTTTTAATTATAAAACTGAGAGACGAGTTGTCATCCTATTTCTCTGCCTTACTGAATCCGTTTCAAAATTATTTTGTTTTTTGTAATGAATTAATTGATCTTTTTCATATGAATCACATAAATCTTTATTTTGAACCATACAGTGTTGATTGAATATATTTTGCCATTTTTGTGGTACTAATCTAGACCATCTGATCTAAGATACATCATATTGATAATGACTCCTTAACCAATTTGTCCATTGATTCATTCCAGAATTGCAAAAATTCGTATGTCTTAATTCGTAATGAAATAGTTCTTGTGTTCCAACAAAATAATCTTTTATTTCAGTCTTAAGAAAAAAAGATGTTTCGTTATATTGAAAGACAGATTTTAACTTATATAAGTTAATAAGTTGGATTTGTGATAATTTGTAAAATACATATGCTTGTGAAAAGTAGGATAAGTCACAAAAAGTCTTTGAATTATTATTACTAATATTAGTATTATAAAAAACTTAATTAAAAAATTAGGGTTTTAAAAAATTTCGTTAATAATATTTTTTATTTTAGGGCGTAGGGTATCCATTTTATTTAACTTAACTAACACTAACAATGGTGTTTTTTTGTAGTATATTAATGTATGCTCTCCTAAAACTAAAATTGGCATATTCTTTGTATAATTATCTAAAAATGTAAAGGAGGCTTTTATTAATTTAATTGTGTTAAAAGTTAGGAGTTTATATTGTGATAATAATAAAGTTATAAAACACATTTTAAACTTAATCAATTAGTTTAGTTTAAACAACCTCTTCTTTTCTTTTAATATTTATTAATATAATAAATAATATTATTTATTATTTAATAATATTTATAATTTTGATAACTTATAAATAATATAAAAAAATATATAAACAAAATTAGACTACTTTTCAAATTAGTTAAATTAGACCCATTCAGATTATTTATTTTATTATTTGATTATAATTATTTATTTGTCACTATTTGTCAATATTTATTGTTCACTATTAAGAAAAGGTGGATTATCATACATATATTTCATATCGAAACATATAGAAAGAGGAAAAGGTCCATTTATTTACATATTTATTATTTATTGTATTTTATTAATTAATATTTAATTATTATATATTTATTAAAACATATACTTATATATTCCTTATTAAGTAAAGTATATATATACTCACTTCGGGATACTAAGTATAATATAATAATTAAAGATAAGGTTAAAATATTAATATAAAACAATAAATAACAGATACAAATATTAAATCGATTCCACGGCTCCCATCCCTTTATATAAGTGATCACTGTGTGAAGAAAATAATTGAGAATTCCAACTTCGGACCGAGAAATTATTGTGTGTGACTATAATCCTAATTTGGTGGTATGGTCAATCCATTACAATTATAACACATGTACAATTATTAATAGAGTCCATTAATTACAAGGTACCGACAACCTTTTAAATTAACCAAAAGTACCCAAACAAAAATAATTATTCAAATCTCACCTTCTACTTACTTGCAGCCCACCCCCCTAGAAAGCCAAACAAAAAACACGCCGACACAAAGATAAAAAAAGACACAAAAATGCGGAAAATACTAGTTGATTAGCATAGTATGTCCAAAACAAAATATATTTGTCATGTAACAAAACACAAGGGTAACTTGAAAAATATTGAAACTGAACTGATCAAAAAATTAAAATTGTGAACTGAAACTACATCAAAAACTAAAATTGCATGAGAAAACTGAAACTACATCATAAAATTGAAATTGCATCAAAATAATCCACAACTATTTTGGCGAATAAACCTCACTATCTGCTGGATTTGCCTGGAGCTAGACATTAGCGTCGTTCATTTTCACTGATCTAGGAATTGAATCAGAGAAGATCGAATGAACCTCACCATCTGCTGGATCTGCTTGGAGCTAGACATCGGCGTCGTTCATTTTCATTGATCTCGGAATCGAATCAGATAAGATTGATGACTCTCTGTGACTTTGTCGGGTGGACGATCGGAAGCCAATTTTGAGCTCAGGACGACAAGAGGAAGAAGATGGAAGGGGTCTGGTGCCTCGTCGACACTGCTGAAAATGGCAGATCGCCTGCAAGCAAGCTCAGCTCTGCCTAAGTTCTCTGTGTCACTATCGTCGCATTCTATGCGCGATCGAAGGCTAGGGAAGGGAGAGGAAGGAAACAAAGAAAGTAACAAAAAAAATATGTGATTATAAGATAGTGAGCAATGATCTTTTGTTGGAATGTTGATGTCTTCTTATTTGCTTGTCGTGATCAAATTGCATATGTATTTGGTTAAAGACTTGCAGCTTATTTTTTGTTACATATGCATTATATAATATATATGTATTTGCTTGTCATGAAATAAAGTTGTCTTGTTAAAATTTTCCTTTTTTAATGAGAAGAACAAACAAGAAAGCAGACAATGATATGCTTGAACCTTAACCAATAAGCTTGAAAGTGTACGTTATTCTTAATTTAATTTCCCTTCTTGTACTAGCACTACTACATTTTCTCCTTATCACCACCATTTGTTTCTGTTATCTATTGAGGGTGCAGCAACCATTTTTTGGTTGCCTCTAGCAATTGCCACACAGCATCCACCTTTAAGGG
Organism: Dryas drummondii; assembly: GCA_003254865.1. Classification (NCBI taxonomy): domain Eukaryota; kingdom Viridiplantae; phylum Streptophyta; class Magnoliopsida; order Rosales; family Rosaceae; genus Dryas; species Dryas drummondii. The sequence continues at coordinate 15,464 of QANW01010464.1, read as the reverse complement.
GTTGGTTGTTCAGTTTAGGGTGGCAACTTGGCTATGCAAACCCTTTTAAGGGAATGGTGGAGTTTGCAGATCGACAATGCACCTGCCACATGTCTGACAGCTTTTGCTCCAACCATTGCTGCAGATGGTTGCTGATGGCACCTCACCATTCCATGAATGGTTGCTGAATTGGTTAATTTGGTTTGTCAAGAAAATCATTAAAAAATTCCTCCCCTGGATGTAAGGACTAGCTTATGAATGGTGGCTTAGTATGAGTCACTAATCACAGCAGTTGTTTCCATCCCCACCATTGTTCAAATGGTAGGTTCTTTGGTTTCAAAAATACAGAATCTCAGTAACCATTTCATTAAATATGGTGAATAAATGGGTTGGGAATCAAAAAATTTCCCACCAATCATATATAACAGTGGCTTTGAATTTAAAGCTGTGAATCTGGAAAATAATGTTTGTTGCATTATTGCAGTGCTATTTCATATGGATATTCCAACCATCCTTCAACATTCTTACAACTAGAAACATCTAAAACCACAACGTTAAACCCACTGCACAATACTAAACCTATACCAACGTATGTACCCTGCCAATTTTCGCAAAAAAATGACCAAGATTTCACAATCAGTATCATCCCCTTCAGTGTCATCCCTTCTGGATCCCCTTCACCAAGTTCAAGATCCTGTTAGTGTTGTAAAGCTCACAGAACTACAAAACGAAATTTTTTGAATTGTATCAACCTTATATATGAAAAAAAAAAATAATAATAATAATCATGGATAGAGGTCGAGTATGTTGGATTCTGGTCTATAAAATGGATAGAGGGGTCTAAAACAATAAAAATGCTTAAATAAGAATGTTGGTTTCATGAATACTTAGATTTTCTTCATTTTCACTTCTGGTTGGCAATTAAGTAGATATAATTTTGACTACCATGGCTTTTGGAGGTTGAATATGATTGGTTTCCTTTTACACAGTAAAGTGACCAAAAAAAGGTTTGAAAGGGAACATCAGCATTCAGCAGTTTCAAACAACCTATAAGGCCTAGCTAGATTGCAATGAGAGATTTTTTTTTTTTTTTTTGGGCCATCTCAATGAGTATATGTGTATACATCATGCATTCAAGCCTATGTAACAAAACTCTAATTTGCATGAAAATGCTTATGCAGAAGTACCTGAAGCTCCTTAGCAAGGGCCACCACTTCATCCAATTAGTTTTTATTAGTTTCCTGCAACAAGCAAGACAAGGCAAAATGAACAATTTCTAGTTCAATATTATTTGTAACTTCCAAGAAAAAGCAATGCAATATCCCATCTCATACTTCCTTTGCTCACCATTCAAAATAGTACTATAAAAATTTGCACTACTAGAATATTTCCTTTCTATAGCAGCCAAAAAATGCTATAAAATGGTTTTTATAGCATTTTGTCAAATGCTAAGTTAGACCATGCTATTAAAAGTTTTTTATTTTTTATAGCATTTATGCCTTGCTATGAAGAAATGCTAGGAAATGTTATTTATAGCATTTTTTTAATGTCGTTAAAAGATGCTATTAAATACTATTCATAGCATTTATCAAATGCTATTTATAAATGCTATAAATATTTTGTAGTAATGCTATTTATATTGCAAATTGAGTAATCAATGACCCGTGGAACAGAGCAAAAATCAATCTTCTTAAATTTCTTTTTTTCTATATTGATTAGACCTCCCTTTTATAATGTTACAATCAATGTTGAGGAAAAAGCTAAAACCCTACTACAACTAGAATGACAACAAGCGTTTCCAAACAAGAACATGCACTTCCACTCCAATCCATGCCACAAACACTCGTAAACCAAGAACTCAAGTATAACATCCATCAGCTTGACAACTTCAATTTCATTCTAAATGCTTCCAGCTTCAGTGTGAGCTGTACATGTAGCTTGCTGTCTACAACCTGAATAAAAAGAAAATAATCAATTCCAAACTCCCTAAAGATTTATGTGAAATTTAGTATCTGAAAAATTATGCAGAACATAAATAGTACTTGAAGGTCACATTGTCTTGGGAATCCCAGCCATTGCAACTTTGAGGCTTGCAATCTTTCTGCAATTTTCACGGATATTAACAATCATTTGGGCATATATGTAATTCTCTCGAGAGACTTAAAAACGAAAATCGAAGCATTGCATATATATAAAAGAAAGTAAAGCACACTAATGATAAACCATACACATGCAAAGGGAGTAGCTATTTGGCTGGTGATTGAATGAATCTACCATTAAAGATTTTGCATAAAACTAGACCTTGATTGGTTTTAAAGAGAGGTTATAAGAAAACTTGCACTACTCTAACTGCAGCAAGAAATATATTCATAACTCTTAAATTTTATTTTTGTTCGACTTTAATTTAGCCGTATATTATAAATCTGTTTTTTTTATTTGACTTTTAATTTTAGCATTATATTTAAAGGTCGTATCAAGTAAGTGGCACAACTGCTTATTGAAGAATCTCTCCAAGCAAGCTTGCGGGTTTTCACGTGTCAACCATCCTACCCTAAGGATTGACCAAACTTTGACTCATTCTTCACAGCTTATACAATGTATGTCAACATTCATAAGGTCACCCATCTACCCATCTAACCACTACCTAAGATTAAGTGCTCTGTGCTCTGAAAATAAAAAAACTGAAGAAGAAATGTAAAAGTTCACACCAAGCAGACAATTGTTGGTAATAAAAGATACTTTAAAGAGGGGGGGGGGAGAAGCAAGTCAGGCAGATACTTACTCTGGCCATGTAAAAGGAAGGAAACTGTGAAAAAGCTTTTGAAAGAACATCATCAGTCACTTAAAAACTCACCATAATTAAAGAACCAAACTAAAAGAAAGCTTCATTATACAAACAATTAACCTTTAACAATTTAATTTGCACAAGAATTAGCGCTCCTCACATGCTTTAGAGCTAAGTCTAATGTTCATATATGTGTGCCATAGGCCCATAACACTGATCAAGTGCTTAAAATACTGCTACCCATTACACCAAGAAACATAATTCAAAACCAAAGCCATAACTAATCTAATTAATAATGTGAAAAACTTAGCTGGACATTTAAACCAAGCTTAATTAGCAGATTGAGGATGAACAATGACCATAAACTGATATTAGACACCCGTGTTCAGCTTTCGATCTAAACCTACCTTTCACTCAAAACCAAACCCAGCACCCGTGTTCTTGCCCATACTCAAGAACATTCATACTAAACTCATACAAAACAGCCTTCTAGATCCAAAAAATTCAACCAAAATTCATGTTATTTCATAGTTTGGTACTAACCTTACCTTGATTTGTTCGGATTGAAGACGGGATCACTTTTCTCTTCTTCACCAACATTTGAATCTTCACGCACTAGCCGGAAAGTCACGATCTCTATCTGATTCTCAACCGGCAACAATGATGTTTGTGAACCAAATCAAGGCCCGACGTCTCTTATACCGAACCCTAGGGCTCATCTTGGCCCTCTGACCCTTTTGTTTGCCTCACCAGATCCTAACACATGGCATCCATGGTACACCACAGCTCCCGTACCCCATGTTCGCACCAGTTCACTCGTGTCATAAATGGAGCAATAGTGATTGGCTACGACTCTAGGGATGCTAGATGCGAAAATAAGTAAATTCTTGTTATTTTATCTCTCTATATTTTTTTCTTCAGGGTTTGTTATTTTCTACTTCGTTCAGTACTTGCATATTTTATGTTTTCAATTTCAGACTATACGGAAAAAGTTCTAGAACTCAGTAAAACAATGGTTGCAACATCCATCGGGAATGTTTACCAATGCAAAAAATTGGGGGATTATTTGAAGAAACATGCAACAAAAGAGCTTTTGCAATGCTCCAAACTTATTTCTTCTATAGCCAAGTTGGGATTTAAGTATATAAAAACTTTCCACGTTGTTAGAAGCTGTATGTGTTATATCGCCGACATGTAGTCAGAGGTAATTATTCATCTTGATGTAATTATTCATGTCTTGAATATCTATAATTTAGTGTGTTAATATTCGGTGCAGAAGCCAGCAGTTTGTCTTCTCGAGTATCGATGTAACAAAGAGACGAAGAAGATTACAAGATGATGGGTGAAGACTTCTGATTTTCATGCAATTGGCTCGGGTCGTGGTTTTGCTCACGCTGAATTGCAGATCAGATTTCCAACATATAACAAAGACATTCCAATACAAGAAGCAATTGAAGCTGTCAAGTTTGCACTACTACAAGCATCATTGCTTGATTCTAATACAGTAGGAGATTTAAAAGGTAATCAATTACTCCCTAAATTTTTGTACTTCATTGAGTTATAATTCAATCTATTAATATTATCTATTCTGGTTAACCGTGTTATATTTGACTTCAAATGGAATTGAGATTCGGTTCATTTACTCTCTTTTTCGATTGTATGTGGAATTTTATGATCGCTTCATCACTACTCACAGGAATTCAATTTTTATCATTTATCAACCGGACAATGTTAATAAAAGCAACATTAGTCTCTTTTCATTAACATCGTCCGATTGATAAATGAGAAAAATTGAATTCATGTGAGTAGTGTTGAAGCGATCATAAGATTCTACATACAATCGAACAATAAAGTAATTGGATCAAATCTCAATTTCATTTGAAGTCAAATATAACATTGTCAACTGGAAGAGATAATATTAATACATTGAATTATAACTCAATGAAGTACAAAAATTGAGGGAGAGATTGATTACCTTTTAAATCTCATATTTTATTAGAATCAAGCAATGATGCTTGTACTAGTGCAAACTTGACTGGTTCAACTGCTTCTTGTACCAGAATGACTTTGTTATATGTCGAAAATCTGCTCAGCAATTCAACGTGAGCAAAACCACCACCCAAGCCAATTGCATGAAAATCAGAAATCTCCACCCGTCGTCGTGTAATCTTTTTCGTCACTTTGTTACACCGATACTCAAGAAGACAAACTGCTGACTTCTGTACCCAATATTAACAGACTAAATGACTAAATTATAGATATTCAACACATGGACAATCTTATCGAGATGAATTATTATCTCTGACTGCATGCCGGGGATATAACACATACAGCCTCTAACAACGTGGAGTCTTTATATACTCAAACCCCAACTTGGCTATAGAAGAAACAGGTTTGGAGCCTTGCAAAAGCTCTTTTGTTGTCTGTTTCTTCAAATACTCCCACAAGTTTTTACATTGGTAAACATTCCCGACGAATGTTGCAACCATTGTTGTATTGAGTTATAGAACTTTTTCCGTACAATCTAAAACTAAAAACATAAAATATGGAAGGACTGAACAAAGTAGAAATAACAAACCTTAAACCCTGAAAAAAAAAAAAAAAGATAGAGAGATAAAATAACAACAATTTTCCTATTTTCGCATCCTACCTCTCCCTAGAGTCGAAGCCAATCACAATTCATCCATTTAAAACCAATACAATATTGGTTGTACCCTTTAGTTCTGCATTTTATAGAACCATAAAGAAGAATTAGAAACATAGACTTGAAATTCAATTGAACAATTCACAACCAATTGAATTTCAATATTGGTTGTACCCTTTAGTTCTGCATTTTATAGAACCATAAAGAAGAATCTGTATTTCTAGGGTACAAAACCTAGAAATACATATTTCACAACCAATTGAACAATTCGATCCAACAATCAGACAGAGTAGACAAAGAGGAGTAAAACTCACACAAAACCTGAGGCGTAAAGTCAACAGAGCCGTCGCAGGTGACGGTGGCAGAGGCGGAGCTAGGGTTTGAATTGGAGCTTTCATTTTGGGAACCAATTGACTTAGATCAAGCACACCAATAGAAAGGCCTGGAAGAGAGGAGCAAAACCCGACCAAAATCATCACCATACGCCGCCGGAATCACCAACATCGGCGGCGGAAGGCCACCGGACTTCTCCGCCTCGAAACTCCGTGCAAGGCAGTCGGTTGAGAAATTTGAAGACACCATCATCCTCAGAACGATGGGAGGAACAAAACCCACCCGGTCCGACATCCCAACTCAGCCGGAATTGACGGATCGCCTCCGGGGGACTCGATCGGGTTTGGGTGTCTTTTTGAGTTTTGGCATAATTTCTGGGTTAATCAAATACCATAGAAATGAAGAGAGAGAAGAGGAAGAAATCGGGACCCATATCGCCGGCATACATGGCCGGACGGTGGAGATACGGCCAGAAAAAGGGGCGGAAGGAGAGAGAATGAAGAGAACAGAGAGAGAGAGGTGTTCCAGTATTTTCTGGGTTTTGGGCTTTCTAACATTAATCAGGGTGAATGACAAAAAAGGGTAGACCCAACCTTGGTATTATCAGAATGGCAAGCAGATCAAAAAAAAAAAAAAAAAAGTGAGAGACGAAACAGAAGAAAAGGAAGAGGGCAAGAATAGGGGCCGGACATTAATACACGGTGCGGTTCGGTGCTTAAAACCGTGAAAGAAATAAAAAAACCAAACCAAACCGGACCATTCAAGGTGCAGTGCGGTGCAGTTCTCCACCACGGTTCTGGGCCTAATGGGCTATTTATTATTCACTCATCTTGCTTCTGATGTTAGGGGTCCATCCCTCCTAAACCCTAAATGCAGTAAATAAGAGAAGGCAATGAACAAATCTAAATGATGCACAAATGCACAATATATAAACAAATCTAAATGATGCACAAATGCAAAATATATAAACAAATCTGAATGATGCACAATATATAAACAAATCTGAGAGATGCACAAGTACAACATATAAACAAATCTGAAAGATGCACAACATATAAACAAATCTGAAAGTTCCTTAAAACAAATCAATTCAGTTCCTAAGTCACTTTCTTTCAGCAAATTAGTGTAATCTACAGTGCTAATTGATTAAATTCACTATCTTGTAACAAATCAATTCAGTTCCTAAGTCACTTTCTTTTAGCAATTACACAAAAATCCCTAATTGATTGAATTTTGAAACTTGCAACAATTACACAAAAATCCCCAAATTTGATTCTTTGAATTCGAAACCCTAGTTTCACTGTTTTAGAGTGAGAGACAGAGATGAGAGACGAGACTTCATAGTGAGAGAGATGACATACATACCTGTTCAGATTAGAAGCTGCGAGCCTGCGACCCTGTGACCCTGCAACCTTTGAGTCTTCGACAGAGATGAGAGGCGAGAGGCGAGAGAGTAAGAGAGATGACCGAGAGCTGCAATTACACAAAAATCCCCAATTTAGAATTCGAAACCCTAGTGACAGATGAGAGACAGAGATGAGAGGGTGAAGTATGAGAGACGAGAGAATGAGAGATGAGACATTGACACTTAGAGTGAGAGTGAGAGACAATGAGATATACCTGTTCAGTTGTGATTTGCGAAGCCTGCGACGGTGCGACCTTCTAGTCTTCGACAGAGATGAGAGGCGAGAGGCGAGAGGCGAGAGGCGAGAGAGTGAAAGAGAAGACTGAGAGCTGCAATAATTGCAGTGCAATTACACAAAAATCCCCAAATTAGAATTCGAAACCCTAGTTTGAATTCGAAACCCTAGTGACAGATGAGAGACAGAGATGAGAGGGTAAAGTCTGAGAGACGAGAGAAAGAGAGATGAGACATTGAGACTTGAGAGTGAGAGACAATGAGACATACCTGTTCAGTTGCGATTTGCGAAGCCTGCGACGGTGTGACCTTCTAGTCTTCGACAGAGATGGCGAGAGAGTGAGAGAGAGAGAGAGAGCGCGAGAGAGCTGAGTGAGTCGAGTGAGTCGGTGACTGAGAGCTCAGAGTCAGACTGAGAGAGATGAGTGAGACTGTGAGACTGAAAGAGAGAGGGCGGCGCGAGATTGGGGTTTGGTTTATGTTTTAGCCAGGTTTGTGTTTTACTGTTGCAGTGAATTAAGTTTTTTATTTTTGGGTTTAGAATTTTAGATTGGGATTTCGTTTTTTTATTATATTTATATATGTTTTAATAATTTATAAAATATATGTTTTGGGGTTTGGCAAGATTGAGATTTCGTCTTTTTATTATATTTATAAATGTTTTAATGTTTTATAAAAATTATAAAACATATGTTTTGGGGTTTCATTTGAGATTTGGTATTTTTATTACATTTATATAGGTTTTATTGTTTTATAATTTATATAAAACATATTTTTTAGGGTTTGGCCATATTAGGGTTTCGTTTGGGGTTTGGTTTTTTTATTACATTTACATATGTTTTAAAATTTTTAATATTTTATAATTTATATAAAACATATTTTTTTGGGTTTGGCCATATTGGGGTTTCGTTTGGGGTTTGGTATTTTTATTACATTTATATATGTTTTAAATTTTTTAATGTTTTATAATTTATATAAAACATATGTTTTGGGGTTTAAGCAATTGGGTTTGTTTTAGGGTTTGGTTAGGCAAACTAGTTTATGTAACTATACTATATAGAGTATATAGAATATATAAAATTTTAAACTTTATGGTTTAGGATTTAGAGAATGAGAGATGGGTTGCAACCAAACCCTATACCATAAGTTTTAAATCATTATTCCATAAACCCTAATATCCTATAGGACCTATACTATATCTTAAACCTTATACCATAAATTTTAAATCTTATACCTTATTACCTTATATGGCATATACCCTATACACTTATATAGTATATAACTATATATTATACCATAGAACTATAAACAATTAAAAATTTTAGTATATAGAGTATAAATTATAAATAATAATATACAAATTTTTTTTATATGGAATATAAAGAATATACTAATTTTATTATATAGGGTAATTGGTATAACTAAAATTATAATTAAAACATTATTAATTTATTATTATATTATATATCTAGAAAATAGGTCATAGGGTTATATAAAATATATTTTAGGATCTAAACCCTAAAATATAGCTAGGTTAATATTAATTTTAATATTTTTTTAGGGTTTAGAGTTTAGGGTCTAAAGTGTATAAAAATGTGTACAAAAAGTGTATAAAAGTATATAAAAATAATAGAAATATTTATAAAAAATATATAAAATGGTGTATATATGTATATAAATATAAAAAATATATTTTTGCAAGTGCGGTGCGGTTAAATAAAGTGTAGAACCGGAACCGAAACCGGAGAGAACCGGTGCGGTTCAGTTTTTTTGGTGGTGTTGACTTTTTTTTGTCAACGCGGTTTTTTGCGATTTTTTGACGGTGCGGTTCGGCCGGTTTTTAGCGGTGCACGGTTAAAATGCCCAACCCTAGGCAAGAAGAAAAAAGGATGCAAAATGACCAAAACGGCACCACTAACCAGCGAAACCACAGAGGCAACCAACTAAAAAAAGAAACAGCATGGGTAAAATTGAATTTTCTAGCTACAGTAGACCTGCTCTGCGCGTTTAGTAAGTATAGAATTTGCATTTCGTTTACCCTTAGGGTTAACTCTAATGGTGAGAGTGAGTGAAAGATGAAATGGGGGAGGCAGCTTTATTACCCTTTTGGTCATGCTTTTCAAATGTACAATTTGCTATCTTCTCGCGCATCCCTTTGAGAGTATGCATATATCCAACCTCTTTTTTTTATTTTTCCTTGCACTTGTTAACTTTGGGTGGCTCTAGCTCCTATTAATAGTGTTGTAATTGGTAAATAGTACGTTCCTCTATGAATCAGTCTCATGTAAGAAGTGTATGACACTATAAACGATGTTATCATGCAATCTAAAGAACCTAATAAAACTACTATCATTGCTTGCTAAGTTGTTATGCAATATTTGTATTCCAAATAAGCATTGATCACATCAATTGTACGGTTACCTATAGAAACTAGCAACCAACTTCTGCAACTTGTAGTAAAAGAGACATACTTGAGGTTAAGGATCAAAGGCTTCTTTACCTGAACGCTTGAATTCGTCATGGCATTGCTTGTAGCGATAGAACTGATTTATCTTGCTTGGGCTTGGAATAGGGGTCACCAAAAAGCCCAAAGCCCACTTGAAGCCTGCCTGGCCCATTGGGCCCGAAGCCCGATCTGGGCCGAAATTTGGGCTGGCCTGGCCCAGCCCGAATAGTCATTAGGCTGGGCTTGGGCCATCCCCTTGAAGCCCACGGGCCGCCCGAAGCCCGGCCAGCTTAGGCCGGCCCGAAGCCTTCCCGCTTAGGCCCGCCCTAAAGCCCATTTACACACAATATATCTTCAATAAAAAAATATATGATTTTGGCTATGTTGTGAATCAAACATGAGACCTCATGGAACAAACTTCAACTCTCAACCAACTTACCTAACTAGTTTATTTGTCTAATTGGTGAATCATAACATATTTAACAAGTTTTTCGTTTGTATACTCTAATAAATTATTAAGGCATAAATTCAATTTAGACACATAACTATACATGTCATTTCAATAGGGTCCATGAACTTTAAAATATTTTAAATATACACCCGATTTATTATCTAAATTGAAAAATGGACTTCGGTCCATCGATTTGTTGAGAGATCAGTTAAATGTCAGCTTGGCTTTTGCTGATGGGGATTAATTGGCGACGTGTCGCCAACTCAGCATACCTTTTCCGCCAAATGAGCGACACATGTCCACCTGACACGGGCCCACACACTCATCACCTCTTTTCCACTCGTCGAACACTCTCATGACCATTTAGTCTCCCAAAAACATCACATTTCCCCCCAAATTCGAATATAAATCCCTCACCTGTGTTGGACGAGCGAGAAAGAGATGATGAGTTTGTGGGCCCGTCTTAGGGGTTAGGTGAACAGGTGTCACCGTGTCGCTCATTTGGTGGGAAAGGTTTGCTTAGATGGCACCACGTCGCCAAGTAATCATGGTTAGCAAAAGCCAAGTTGGCATTTAACTGATCTCTCAACGAATCAATGGACGGAAGTCTATTTTTCAATTTAGATAGTAGATCGGGTGTATATTTGAAATATTTTAAAGTTCGTGAACCCCGTTGAAATGACATATATAGTTATATGCCTAAATTGAATTTATGTCAATTATTAATATGCTTATTAAGTTATTATATAATACTATAATCATATAATATTAGTAAATAGTAATAGTGTAAACTGTGTAATACTATAAATAATAAATTTAAAATTATATACAACATTACAAATTTACAACTATAGTTATTAAAGTTATTATAATAAACTTTTATAATACAACTATAATTAAAACTTTTAAACCACGATCGTTCATTAATTCAATGATCTGAACCGTTCATTTTATATGTTGATAGTCAAAGATCATCCTTACAAAAAATTGGCCAAATAGGAATTCATTTACCTGTTCGAATGTTCGATTATCATTAGAAAAACCACGATCATTCATTAATTCGATCACCATTACGTCACTTTTACATCTTCGATTGAGCTAATTTTTTGTAAGGATTCTCTTTGAGTTGGGAACTAAAGTTTGAACGGTTCAGATCGTTGAAAACACGATCAATATATGAGCTTCTACATATAAATACACTTAAAGAGTATAATTCTAATAACTTTCCCATTGAAACCTTGTCGTTTCCATACTTATGAAGACCACAACGTGATTTCAACAATTTGACCCGTTCATTTTCTATGTTCACAGTCAAAGATCATCCTTACGAAAAATCGACCAAATTGAAATTCATTTACCCATTTGATCATCATTAGAAAAACCATGATCGTTCATTAATTCGACCACCGTTATGTCACTTTTATATCTCCGATTGAGCTAATTTTTTGCACGAATTATTTTTGAGTGAGGAACTAAAATTTGAACTGTTTGGATCGTTGAAAACACAATTGCATCGTTTGTTTATAAAAATATGTAATAAAATATATAATAAAACATATATACATTTATGTTTTATTATAGTTGTAATGTTGTAAATAATTTTAAAAGTTTATATTTATGGTATTAAACTATTACTAACATAATAGTATTATATAATAATTTAATAAACATATTAATAATTTATTGAAGTAAACAAACGAAAGAGCTATTAAATATGTTATGATTCACAAATTTGACAAATAAACTAGTCAGTTCAGTTGGTTGAGAGTTGAAGCTTGTTATGTGAGGTCTCATGTTCAAATCACAATATAGCCAAAATCTTTTTTTTATTATTGAAGATATATATATGTCTAAACAGGCTTTGGGCCCCCCGTTCGAGCCTAGCCCGGCCTGGCTCTCCAAGCCCGCAAGCCAAAGCCCAATGGGCGGGCCTTGGGCTTGTGTATTAAAGCCCAAGACCAAGCCCAGCCCGGCCCGACCCATTGCCGACCCCTAACTTGGAAATGCAAGCCAGACAACATATCTTGGGGACTTCATTAACAACCAGCTGCTCCCACTCTTCTGTAATGCATGCAAATGTTTAGTCTTCTTGGGCTGTCAGATCCAACTGTGAAGTTTATTTTTGAATTTGACTATACAATCACTTTTGGAAATTTTTGGTTGGGTTGTGTTTGGTTCACAGGTTTCCTCTTCCAATATAGGGGATATTGACCTGGAATATTCACATCAACAAAGCAAACATCAAAGGAAACTTTCATCATCAGTTCAGATATGGGTGCTACACATCTTGATTAACAATGACGAATCTAAAAACTCGGTGAATCTAACAATGACAAATCTAAAAACACATCTTGATTAACAAAAAAAATCCTCACAGAAAAGTTCCAAAAGTGAATGCAAGCATGACATGTTTCATACCTTTGACAAAGAGTCTTTCATGGAGTTCTCAATCTCCTTTGTTACTGAAGAAAGAGTTAATTGATAGAGATTAGGAACATGTAAAATTTCCTTTGATCCTGCAATGCTCTGCAAATATTATAAGGATGGTCAACGGAGACCGGCAGATTGAAGAGAGAGGTGATCATCGGGGAGGGAGGAGAAAGAAGAGAGAGAAGAGATCTGGTAGAGAGAAGGCCATGGGGAGGGAGAGGAGGAAGAGAGGGAAAGTGTTCTCAATCTCCTTTGTTACTGAAGAAAGAGTTAATTGATAGAGATTAGGAACATGTAAAATTTCCTTTGATCCTGCAATGCTCTGCAATTATTATAAAGATGGTCAACGGAGGCCGGCAGATTGAAGAGAAAGGTGATCATCGGGGAGGGAGGAGAAAGAAGAGAGAGAAGAGATCTGGTAGAGAGAAGGCCATGGGGAGGGAGAGGAGGAAGAGAGGGAAAGTTTGGTGGTGGTCTCGCCGCCTAGCTCGCCGGCGTCATGCCGGACTGAGGAGAGAGAATAGAGAAGAGATCTGTGAGAGAAAGAGAAAGTGAGAAATGGAAGGAAAATAAGGAAAGAATAAAAAAAAACATTTAGGAAAGAACAATGGTTGCCTAAGTCCATGGTCTTAGGAGCTCCTTAGACCCTACCCCTAAACTTATATTTCGGTCATGCCAGTTCAAAATCGGAACCGTTCATTTTAAAGATCACATATTCAAGATTATCTTTGCAAAAAATCAAATCAATCAGAAATCATATGATTATATAACTATTATCGAATAAAATAGACGGTTTGGTCAAGAAATCACTCTTTAAATATAAACCGTCTATTTATTCGTAACAATTATATAACCAAACGATTTTTAATTGATTTGATTTTCTGCATAAATGATCTTGAATAGGTGATCTTTAAAATGATTGGTTCCAATTTTCAGCCGGTATAGCCGAAATATGAGTTTTGGGGGTAGGATCTTAGGAGCTCCTAAGACCATGGTCTTAGGCAAGCATTGTCCTTTAGAGAATTAGGGTTGATTGGAGTTTGAGACATTTGGGCAATTGGGGTTATCTTGAGCACATCATTCAATGATTGGAACCGTTTATGTTTTAAATAATCATTCATGCAAAAAATCATCCAAATCGAAAATTGTTTAGTCATTTGATTAGCAGTAACAATATTTAAAGATATTTGTTTGTTTGCATAGTTTAGATGATTAAACAATTATCGATTTAGCTAATTTTTTGCGATGATGATCCTTAAAAATGGACCTAAAAAATGAGCGATATCGATCATTAGGATACAATGAAGAGTGGATCCCACAAGGAATGGTAATTGATATTACTCACAATAACCTTATACTTATAAACTATAATTGGTATTCTACACCATAACCTTATACCTCAAATCATAAAATCTGAAACCTTATACAATAATACCTTAAAAATTAACCCTATACTATAATAATTTTAGTATATAACTATAAATTATAGTTTTGGACTTTTAGTAATATTTTTACAAAATAGAAACTATAAATTATATAAAATATAAACTAGCAATATGTTTAGACTTTTTTGCAATGATAATATTTAAATATAGACTTAAAATAATATCTTCAAGTCCAAAGAAATTATATATAAAATATATTTAATTCTATAAGTTATTATATTTGAAGTATCAATATGCCTATAAATATATTACATGTACTTAAATATCACAAGTAGCTAAGTGGTGTAGTGAGAATTCACACTTTAATTAACCTCAAAAGGTCTTGGGTTTAAATCCAGCAGGTGCAGAAAATGCGTACACCTTTTTTATTGAATATATATAACTTTTATATAATCTATATAATAAAACAAAACGGTTTTCCTTAATTAATTGTCTTCTATCTCTCCTTAATTATTTTTCTCAAGTTATTGTCGGCTTGCCAAAATATCGTTGGCTGCGCAAAGAGCTGCGAGTGCAGAGAGGCTAGTATATAATAAAATATAAATATATATAAGTAATTTGGTCCAGTTAGGATTGGTTTAATTAGGTGTGGAATCGGAACCGGTTCTAGTTCAGTCTGGTTTTTTTTTTCGATGTTGACTAATTTTGGTCAACACGGTTTTTTCCCATTTTTTTGGGTCTGGTCTGGTCCGGATTTTCAGTTCAGAATTTAAATGCCCACCCTACTTTGAAAAACTGCAAACTTTGTAGCCTAATTAAGAAAAGGAAGAAACATGCATGGATTTCATAGAGAGTTACTGGCACATGCACATTAATCCATGACAACACCAAATTCAGAGACTTAATGTAAGGCTTCTAATTAGACATTCACAAAGTTTCCAAATTTGGTTGTCCTGGATTAATGTGTCAGTAACTCTTACTAACATACACACCCGAAACCATATATTCAGAGGAAGCCTTCAACGCACATTGAGTATTCACTTCTGACTAATCAATCTCATTTGGAGTAGTTTCCATCTCATGGAAAGTTGACAGAATCATAACATAGGAAGCCCCCATAACAACACTTGAGACAAAAATGCACAAAACAGGGGTAGGTAATGGTCAATGTTGACACCAAAAACAAAAAAAGACTAATAAGGTTGTCAATAATTCCCTAGTGGGGAAATCAGAAATGCTATAATTCAATATGCCTA
Source organism: Dryas drummondii (assembly GCA_003254865.1). Lineage (NCBI taxonomy): Eukaryota > Viridiplantae > Streptophyta > Magnoliopsida > Rosales > Rosaceae > Dryas > Dryas drummondii. Next base: position 116 of record QANW01010464.1, on the reverse strand, counting down.
ATTATGTGATGCATATTCATCTCATTGTTCCACATTGTCCAACCACTACAAGAATATTGTCAATAGATATCACCCATTTTATATCAGATTTGAATGTGACTGATATTATAAAAATT